>JAOWBL010000004.1:10691359-10732806 GCA_028564865.1 Zenarchopterus dispar
TCCCATCCTTTTCAGCTCTTTTCCACGTACCAAATGGGGGGTGACATTATACAGCTGTGGGTTATGTCCTCCAGGCAGCATCCTTGAGCTTTACTATACTCCCTCACATACTTGCGTGCCTGCATTTATACAGAGGAAAGGCTCGGCGCTGAGTCTTTAATCTATCTCTTATACGGTAGCTAAGATGGAGTTGGCTTGCATACATTATGCAGTTTAGTCATAACGTCAATGCAATAAAAAAGAAGTATCACAATACGGCAAGATAATTAAGTCTTTTTTTTTGTTTAGAAAGCAAAGCTTCATGCTGCCTTGCAAGAGAAAAATCATCTGAACCTTGAGCTAATCAACCACCAGCTGAAGGCATCAAAGTATGACCAGGTAAGACAGTTATGCATTTTGTGTGCAAAACACACATATCACAAGGACACAAACACAAACAAAATGATGACCATTGGCTTGTCGATGGTCTGTGGTATAGTCCATTTCATCAGTGATACAAGGGTTACATATCACATGCACATTTTCTTATAAATGGCTCCAAGTAATATATTGGAACATGACTCATATTCATAGATCAATGCACCAGCAGCACCTTATAAACAAAATAAATTTGCTACTTCTTAGAATTTTTAATATTGCTTTTAGCTCAAAGCAGTATTGATGCCATCTTCTATCTTATACGCACACATCATCAAGGCTTCATTTCTTATGTTGTTAATGTGACTTTGCCAGGGCAGCGTGCCCAGTCTCCAGAATACACACGTGAATATATATTTATGCACATGGACCCAGAAGGAGAGACTGTGACTGTCTGCGATTGTGGGCGATTAGCTGCTCTGGCGCTAATAGTGACTTTTACAGAGAGGGCAGATTTGACACATGTCCAAGCTCTCTGCTCAGAGATCTTGCTCCAAAAATGACACCATCTGTGCACCAACAAGGTGGGCAGAGAGATAAAGAAAGTGGGGCTGAAGTATGCCCGTTTCTAACAGATATGGAGTATGAATGAGAGTGACTAACTTGTCAGGGCAATCATGGATGAGGCACAGACAGAATCTGCTGGAATTTGCATAGATGGCAAATGAATAATGAAAGAGGCAAAATGCGAAAGACAAACATGGAAAGCGAGGGAACAAGACAGTGATGATATAAATAGAGGATGTAATCAGAGAAAAAATTGTACTTCCTTTGAAAGGTTTTTGTAAGATATTTGGGAGACTTAACCAAGATAAATGAAGTGTTTCTGACAGTTTTAATGAAAAATGAATACTCAAAGGTTTTATTGCATTACTTATAGGGTGATCTTTTGCTAGAATTTTAAGATGACATTTATAAATGTATTTTCATCAGTGTAAAAAACAAACAAATTGTAGTAATGTCAATATCTTGGAACAAGCAATTGATTTCGAGAGCTTCCTTGCTGCTCCACCATGTTGCATTCTCATTTAGCTACAGTGGTTATAACTGTGTGTCATGTCCCAACAGCCCGAGTAGCCACCAAGATATCAGGACAGCACTCATCTTCCCATGCTAATGCCTTTGGGCCTCATAAATATAAAGGAGACATATTATGACCTTTGTCAAAGTCAGATTTAAGGGGTTTTAGCAGATGGAGTTAACCACTCAGCTCACTTCCACTCTCTCTTCTGTGGGTGGGCCTCTTTTGAAAGTGGTCTTTAATATTTCACTTCCAAAAGGCAGCAAACTAAGCATGATGGGAAGTTGGATGGCGATAGATATTGGGAAGATGATTTGGGTTCATGATGAAACAGTGCCCAGCAGATATGCATGGGTCATTGAGTGAGATATTTTGAAGTCTAGGCAGCTTCAAACAAAGTAACAGGGTTGTGCTACAGATTTAGAGTCAGTAGTGATGCTAAACACCCAAATAAAAAGGTCTCAACCAAAAGAAAGTTTTCTTTTATCAGATGTCCCCTTTAATTTTTTCTATTTTCATTATTAGGCTTTTTTTTTTTTTTTTTTTTTTTGATGAAGTGTACATGCTATTGCATCTGTTCTTATTCAGATCTTTCTGTATTATAAAATAATGACAGTGCTCTTTGGGTGCTCTGAGACCCACAGACTTAACTCTGTTTAAAATAAACTCAAGTTTGTTTTATCCAGCGTCAGTGCAACAATTACACTAAGATGTTGACCAAAACCCCCAGAGATTCCCAAAAAGAGGTGGTCCCATGTAGAGCTTGACCGATTTGTCGGCCGCCTGACATATTGTACCATTTATTGTTCATTATGTGATCGTCGGCACCAGTCAGCTTCTGAGAATTACCAGCTGATCAACTGATCCACACATCTGTGAGATGTGAGATTTCCCTGTGGGTCCTATCAGGTGTTTTTAACAAAATCTCTAAAAGGCGTGAAGACATATTTGGTGAAATAACTATGGTTGAAATAAGTAAGGAAATGTTACTTTAAGAGAGAAAATGAAAATAATCATACACTGGTTGTAGCTTATGTGCAGCAGTGGGACTGAAAACTGGTAACTGCCACAAGAATGGATGAATGAAGATAGTAGTAGTTCTGGCCTCAGTGTTTCTAATTGTATGTTTTGGATGCGGAGAGTTTCTGTGATGCTGTATCCCATTAAACTTTGTCAAAAGGGCAATAAGTTGTTAGCATGTGTATGTTGAAACACCATCAGTGTGTTTTTCACTAGCTTAAATACACTAAATCTATTTTATTTTATTGTGAGTGAATTGCAGTCTTGTTTTCTTGCTGTAAGACGAAGAGTTATTTGGTCTGCAACAATATCAGCTAAAGCAACAGTAATGCTTTGAGTTGATAACTCTTTTTCTAACTCAAAATAAAGTTTACAACAAATAAATACAAAGCAGTTAGGAGAGATATTTCACCGTTCAGGTCAGTCACCACTATATATCACAGGGTCATTCGGCTAACATAAACTGATACTAACATTTTTGCTAAATTTGGACAAACTCTTAAACTTGCAAAGTGAGAGGTGACTAACAGCACTTGGTCTGCAGTAACAAATAGTTTATTTTAGTCATTTTACATTTTTTGTCATTTGTATTATTAACTGGTAAAATAGGTTTCTATTCACTTTCCTGATTATCAGAATACTTCATGTATTTGTAGACATTTCAAAAGTTAAGAGTTATTTACATTTTCTTGGCTGATAAATGCTGCTATATCCATTAATTCATGTTTTTTTTCATTTATGCATTATTTTCTATTTGAAAACATAAAACACAGGGTGCTGAGTAGAGATTTTTAAAATGTTTTTATTCAAACAAGTTTTATGTATACTCAATTATATTTAAGATGTCATGAAAAAAACAAAAAGAGAAAATTGCCCCATCATATCAGCCATAAAAAAACAAAAAACAAAAACTGGCATCATAAATCGGCCACTGGCTGCTCAGATTCGTAAAAAATCTACATTGTCCATGGAAAACCCATATTGGTTAAATTCTAGCTTCAAACTAGTTGATCTGAAAAAGTCAGGTGCTGCCCTCCAGCAAAGAAAGTGTAATAAACCAAAACAGGACCAAAAGCTCACAGTTTCAAAATTTCATGATCACGTGACATGTCACATGAGCATGTCGGGGTTCTGTATCAGTAATGCACATAGCCTCTTCTAGTGTTTTGTTATGCACATTTGTCAACTCCAATGAATTAAACTGTTCAAAAACTATATGCTTCAGTATCAAAATAAAATATTTGAAAAGTGTAAATAAAATAAAATAAAAATCTTAGCAATCTTTTGAACATCAGGACAAAGTATATGTTATCCATATAAGGAAAGAGACGGTGCACCTGTCCCACAACATGAGTTCTTCTCCCTGTATTTACTTTATTTTGTTCTTACAGCAGACAGATCAATCAATAGGCACTGAGGACATTCTCCTGTGGTTTCAAGTGACTTCAGTCCACTTAGATCTTTCTCTGTGTGAAAAGAAACCAAATTACAGGTAAAGTTGACAAACTCAGCAGTTAATTTGGACCAAACAAGTCAAAGTGTAGATGCACCTATAAATTCAGAAGACATACCAGGAATATGTTCCAAGACACGAGTCAGATGATAAAACTGAAATATTGAAGAAATGACCTCAAAATACTAGCAAATACTAGCAAATAGTTTTTATTACTAGAGCTCACTTTTTCCTAATTGTTTTTCACCTCCACTTAGTAGATTCAAATATTTTCTTTACTTAGTTTTCTTTATTATTGGTAAAATATCAATAACAAATCATATTTAATGTATCCTGTTCTGCTCGTTCCATTTGCACTTCAGTTATAGCAGTGTTAGTTTACACTGAAAACTTCTGCTTTTTCCATGACTCTCACAAAATAAATGATCTCCTCTTTGTGCTCTCTAAGTAAGAAATTTTGTTTCTTGTACATTCCTCTCTTCTGTGAATTAAGAATGGTGTATGGCTGAGGAATGGTTCACCTCAGACTTACGAAGCCTCCCTGACAGAAACCAGCTCAAGGCATCAGACCGATGACAAAATGAGAGGCAGAATGCTCGAGTCAGCAGCTCTGTTTCAACAAGGACAAATGGGAAAGTGGTGATTAATTTGTCTTCAAAATGTGAAATCTTAATCAACCCTCCAGCCAACACGGAAGAAAAGAAAAACTGTCTTGATTCATAAATGTAAAAAAAAGTAGGTCTGCTGTGAAAGCAAAACCTCATGAAAATTGCATGCTTGTTTTTCTTTTCTTTGATGAAGGGGAATACATTTTAGTGTTTCCTTCCCACTGTTTTCTGTGTTCTTCTTTGCCCCTCACCTTCCTCTCAGAGTTCCCAGTTTTTCACATTCATGATGTCAGTGATCCACATTAACCTCCTCGTGCTAGCTTTAGTGCTCCATGCCTTTTTCTCTCTAATGTCTAGACTCCGTTTATGATTCATGTCCCTACAGGTGAAATCTGATTATGACCAGCTGAGACAAACATTTGCTGTGGTGAGCCAGGAGCGAGACTCGGCCCAGCAGCAGAGGAGCCAACTCCAGGTCAAAGTTGATAACCTGGAGCAGGTTCTAAAGGTGAGAGATCCCATGCACCATTAAATACAGATATCACAATAATCCTGCTTTAAACCAAGAGTGAACTCAGATAAAAGAGGCAAATCTGGAGTGGATTCTTTTGGGTAATTGATATATTTTTCAAATAACATTAAAGGGTATAATTTATACTTAAAAAATCAGCTATGCTTTGCTACTTTCTAAACTGCCAAAAAAATGTCAGTTTAGAAAAATAGAGATAATTGATTTCCCACTGAAATACAACATGTAATGTTGTGCTTCAGTAATTGATACTGTAGTGGTGTAGAAGTTGTCTGGTAAAGGCTGTGTGAATGAAAAGAAAGCAAGTGTTTAGCTCAAGACAATTTAATAATGTCAGGCGACAGTTTGCAGTGCTTTGAATAATGTTAATAATCCATTTATAGAGTAAATGGACATAGACAAAAATTATTTTAAATCAGTTGTTTGAGAACAAAGTCCTTTATTTATCTGCTTTTTGTCACAGATCTTCACTTAGTTATTAATTACATTATATTCATGCACTTGATTCTGAATTTCAAGGAGCAGACCACTAGGTTCACTACAAAAATGTAAAAAAAAAAAAGGCTTGTTTCGAGAAAATTAGAAGATTATTTTAGACTATTTTGCTAGTTTTAAGAATTCTAGTCAAGAAAAATATTCTTACTCCACTGGCAAAGATATTGTTGCTTCAAATAAGACACTTTTGATTTGATTTCTGGAATGTTAAGCTTATTTTTAAAGGGTCTGTTTTTGAAGTGTAGGTTTAAGACTCACCCAAAGCAGGTCATGACATTGACAAAACTGAAAATTTGGAGAGACTAAAGTCTAAAGTAGTCCTCTTTCATGCCTCATGCTAATAATTATGTCCTGAATATTTTTATAGCCAGTTTCCCCTGCTTAATTTTGAAATGATCCAATACACCTGTTCTTGTTTTCCAAGAAAACCTTACATACTACATATGAGGTGAAATGTTACTTTTTTTCATGGAGAAACTCTTTTTTCTTTTCTATTGTGCTCCTGTCTGCCAATAGTAATCAAGCACAGTCTCACTGTGCTGCGAGAGGCAGTTTCATTATTAATCCTTGCCTCCCTGCATCTCCTATTGACTGTCTGTTTGTCAGGATATTTGAGAGAGAAATGTTCCCATATGAGGAAAACAGACTTGCTTCCCAATACATCGATGTCAGGTTTGTCTGTTGCTCACTGAGCTTCAATTATGGTGGCAAAGAGAATATTTAGAGACAATTAGAAACAAAAGAGAATTACATAAGTCAAGTGAGTGGAGGAAGGAGACATACTAAAAAAAATAAAATGAAGATTTAAAAAAAAAAAAACCCCACACATTTCATTCTGGTCAAAATGATGAGATAAGTAGGTTGTTTTAACAAGTTTTTTTTTTGTCACAGCCTTTTAATTTTTATTCAGTTACATTAATCTAAATAAACAGGGTTTGATACAGTTTAAATATAATACATTTAATACAGAATGATACAAAGGAATTCCATCTGGTCGGATACATTTCTTCATCTGTGTCTAATTTGTTTTCTATTTTAAATGAAAATTTGCCATTTCTAAAAATGTGGCTTTGGTTTGCAACAGATGTTTGCAGTAAAATAACAGTGATTCACAGGTACTTTCGCTTTCTTAAATTTAAAAGTATAATGCTTTTTCATAAAGCAGCATTCAAAGTTTGTGGTTTAGCAAGAAAAAAAACAAACAAACATCACTTTTCAGTACAAGTTTATTTTACTTTCATGAAAACATACAATCTTATTAATCTGCACCAACATGCTACTTCATATAAAGAGTAATGTAACTTTCAAAGAAGCAAATACAGATTGTACATAATGTTCCAAAGTCTTTCCATGTGGAGGGATGGCTTCTGGTGTTATCATCCGTAATTAGTTTTCTGCTCCATCCATTTTCCACTTGATTTCGGGGAGGTGAAACTAAGATCATTTTAATCAAGATAACTATTAATTGGTAACACAGAGCAGGGACTGCTTATTGTGTGATTGTTGCAGCTTCCATCTCATGTCTCTGGGCCTTTCCTTGCTGAATAGTGTTTACTTCTTTTAAGGGGTTTGTTAAAAACAGATGCAGGTGTGACCATCAGCATCCCATTTGAAGATGCAAGGCTTAAAAAAGTCATTTTTTTTACTAATACTCCTGCGGCAGCCTCTCCGTTATCCAAGCCCTCTACAGCTTAGAGCATCTCTGATTATGCAAAGCAGTGGTTGCCTGCTCAGGACACTTGGAGTCATTCTGGGAGGGAAAGAAGCTTTTCTCTCTTTTAAGGGAGAGAAAACACAGATGAAAAAAATCCAAATGCCAACGCTTTTCTAAGCAGACTTTACTTCTTAAGCTTGCAGAAACATCTTATACCCTGAGCTCTGTTTCTGCAAGATTTGGCAGCTGGTGGCGACCTTGTGGAAGGAATCTGTACAGTCATGACTTGGCTTATTTGGCAAAGGGCAGATGTGGGATCAGTGTGGGTGACCATGCGTGACAGCTTTGGCTGAGTCAGATCAGAATATAGAGAATATAAAGTTAAGGGTGTGACTTTTACTAAATAAATTCTGTAGCAAAAGCCAGTATAACTTCACACTTTATAATCTTTATTTGCTCACTATGCCTCATGTGATGGGTTTTATGCCATTAAGGAAGCAGGATATAATATGTTAATTAGTCCTCTTCTGGCTTGCTGATAGGAATGTTTTACTATCGAATAGCTGGAAGATCAGTATTTACCTCCACCTTTACTTTTTAATCTAAACTGAGTTGCTGCTTGAGGTAGTATTGTATTTAGGGTACACACAATTGAGTGGTATCAATATTCCCATCCTGCTCATGAAAACCTTTCAGTTCAATAGCTTGGTTTAATCTGTGAGGCTTAGGTGATACTTATTTTGTGGGATTAATTATAATCAAACTGATGCATCCAAGCTTTTGCTTTGGTCATGAGTCAAGCTATTCTTTCCTACTAACATTAAAATATAAAGTCGATAACTGAAATTCAGCTCCCCCAAAAGTGGCACTCTATTGACGCCGGTAAAGTCCACTTCTCTATCACCATCAGCAAAGGAAGCCTGTTGCTGGAGAATTATTGGGAGATGCACTGGAAATCATTTCTTCACAGCAGCCTTCATCTGTTTTCCTGCAGCATATGCGTGAGGCCATAGAGCGGAAGCAGCAGTTGCAGACAGAGCATGAGCAAATCTTGGAGGCCCTTCACACCAAGCAGAAAGAGATCAATCAGCTGCAGAAGGTACAGTCGTAAGTATAAAAGCAAACATGGAAAACTGTCACAGAAAACTTTTGCTTTTTACTTTCACTGACATAGATCAAGTCAGTGTTTTCGTGCAGCTGCTTCATGCCAAAGTTCTTCGTCCAGCTATTGATGTTAGTTGCTACTTTATGCTGATTCACCATCACAAAATCACTTCTGCTGTACCACAAAAATACAAAGAGCTCAGTATCTACAAAAGACCACAGATTTCATCAGTAAGACTCTTTCAGCTTAATTGGTTTTAATAGTTTAATGAGGAAGTCTCTTCTAAAAATGTCAGCTTAAGTACATGTATACACCATGTGAATATCCTTCAAAACCCAGATGTGACTTTTTTCCAAATTTTTTCCTCAGGGGACAGCTGTATCTAAAATCTAAGTTCTTTTGGGATACCCAGCTAAGTTATTTCTTTTTTAAGTGAGCCATGATTTTGAGATTTTTCGAGTAGTGAAAGTAGTACTATTATTTGAATTATTATTATTTATTTTGTTTTTCCAAGTTATTATTATTATTATTATTATTGTTATTGTTGTTGTTTAGTTATTCTCATATTTTCAGACTGATGTACTTTCATTCATTCATTCATTTGTTTGTCATGTTGCTGTAGTTTATCTCAGCTGGCAGCTGGTGAGAGAAAGAGTCCATTACAGATTGACTGATTGAGTGAATAATTCATCATTATAGGTTCAAAAAATGCTATTAACAAGAAAGTTCTGTGAGATCAGTTTATATGTTCTTTGAACTCTGTCTATTTGCACTGACATCTCTTAATACAAATGGTCCAGACAGACATAACGTTACTTGTCCGGCCATCTGGCACACAAACAGATTGTATAACAATGAAGACTTTCACCTCTATTGGCTGCAATTATCTGGGTGGACTCTATCAGAAGTTCAAATAAATCAGCTTTTCTTCATGTGAGTTATGCCAACAGGATGAAATGTCTCTGATAGTACCAGTGATGTGATGAAGCAGTTAGCCTCTTCCAGGCTCTGTGCCTGCAATGTGTCAGCTGCGCGTTATCTCTTCTGCCTCGTGGACTGTGATCACAGAGTCAGCTGTCACTATGCGTTTCTGTGTTTTCTCTGCAGGCTTGGCTTCAAACTGACCAGGAGCATGAGGAAGCAGTACACCTGTTAGAGGTACAGTAAATAAACCAACACAGATATTTACACAGCTTTAGATAACTTGCTTAAATGTAACATTTGACGTAAACAACAAACGAGATGACTTATTTGGAATTTTTGTCGAGATATTCTGATATTGAAATGTTTAAATCTGACGCAAAGTCTGCACTGACCAGGATTACCATCCTTAAAGTTCTGCTGCAAGCAAGGTATCAAAATAAATAAATAAAAAATCACAAACAATCTTGCTGGTCACATAAAATGCACTATTTCAGCTGTGTATAATTATTGTTTGTTCTGGTGAGAATAAGTGATAAGTTTCCTGCAGAAACACCATCAAGAGATTGAATGAATCCTAAAAATGCATACATTTAAAGGAACACTGCCAGACAGTCTGCAGTGCATCAGGTGATGGTGGAGCTGAAATCCATGCCTTTACTTCTGAGAAGTACTTGTCATAAAACACTGTAAGATTTTGTAGGTTTGTTAGTCGTGTATGATATTAAATTTTTTTGTGTGAAAAGTTTCATTATTACTACCTTCTTCCTATCCCCAATATTTTCTGTTATTCCTGTCTTTTGTGAGCTTTAATGTAAAACATCCCTTGGAACCTTTTACACCTGGGGTTACATTGTAAACTCAAATATCTTTTTTTTTTTTTTTTTTTTTAAAAAAAAAGATATTTTCCTTGTATTCATATAGCTGTCGTGCAGTGTTTCAGCACAGCCTTCTAGGATGCGTGTCCCTTTCTCATCTGCAGAAAATATTCTTCTTTTACTCTAAATCCGTTCGTGTTTCCTGAGCACACGTGATGGCAGTTCAGGTGGGGTCATGGTATTATCCATGGGAAAATCTTTAATACCATTTAACTGTGTAAGTAGACTGAGTTTGCCTCAGACAAAACAGAAAAATTAAACTCCCCAGCCAAGGAGATAGCTCTCTTCTTATATGAGAAAACAAATCTTTCTATTTTTTTCCCATCCTGTTTTTCATGTCTTTAATCATGTTCAGCTTGCTGCAGCTTTACAGTTTGATGGACGTGGCTGTGTGTTTTCATTCAGTTTATTTGACATTCATTTTGTGTTGATTTAGTATATTTGCTTATAGGTACACTGTTATTGCTCATTATCTGTTCCTTTTGTGTTGTATTAATGTTTGGGTCTGTCTACACTATTATTTTACATTTCATTTCTCTCTTTCTTTTCTTCTTTCTGTTTCTCCCTTTTTTGTCTGAAGAGAACATAAAGGGCAGAATGTTTCAGGTATTTATTTTACTCCCTGATGTTTCCTGTCTTCTTCACATATCACCAAATTTCTCAAAGCATTATGTAAAATAGTTAAACAAAATAAAAATCCTTATCCCTTAATAATATTGATTACTGCAGGACTTACTGAAAGTGTCTTAGATTAGCTTCACCTCCCTTTGATAGGATGGCGATCATTTAAAAAATGAACTGGAGTGCTCAGTCTTTGTTATCAGAATTAGGCCATGCTTTTTGTGAGCAAAAGACCAAACCCTTCAACATGCTTCGATTAGAAGGCTGGAGGTTTCCATAAAAACACCAAAACTCAGAAAAGGTTCTTCAGGAATCTTTCTCTGAAGTGGATCAGTACTTATGAATTTATTCTGTAGAAGTACTCATATCTATACAACAACCTGTGAAATGTCTTTGCTCTTACAGTTGTACT
The DNA here is from genome assembly GCA_028564865.1 of Zenarchopterus dispar. NCBI lineage: Eukaryota > Metazoa > Chordata > Actinopteri > Beloniformes > Zenarchopteridae > Zenarchopterus > Zenarchopterus dispar. The sequence continues at coordinate 10,702,494 of JAOWBL010000004.1, forward strand.
GTTCTTTTTTTCTTTTCACTCCTTGATCTTGATCATTATGGCTCTTTCTGCTCTTTCTCATTTCTGTCAAAGGTCAAAGTTTGTGACCTGGAGCAGACATGCAGGTCACACAGTGAAAACTTCCACCTGTTGTCCAAAGAGCTGCTAAATTTCCGTTTGCAACCAGCGCCTGTGGAGCTCTTGAAAATTAACCCCAGCTCCGCATCCCAGATCCCATCCTCACCAGGGAACAAACTCCCAGGGGTCATAGTTGGACTTGAAGCCAAATCAAAGAAAGGTGGGTGATCTCAGCCAGAAGTTCAACTTCTATCCCCTTTCAGCAGTATTTATGGCCCTTGCTTAAACTTTGAAAATGTTCTATAATTAATTGTTATGAGTTAAAGGTCTGGTTCTTGTTCTTATTATCTGCTTAGTTATGATTATGCTTCTGTGTGCTTTAAGAGTAAGTTAATTATCTGTGGTGTCTCTGCATGCACTCTGGAGACTATGTTAAAAACAAATTACATGTGATCAAATGATCTTCAATAAGATAAAACAAGAGCCCTGTGATCTAATTCCTGGCTCATATGACAGTTGAATCAGCTCACTCATGAGGTAAAGGGGACAACAGTAATAGAGTACTTTTTCAAAATCCTCAGTCTCTATCCTAACTGAGCTCAAAGGTAAATTTGATTTAATGCATTGGTATTCTAACGACTCATTGTGCAACCTGCAGATCTGGCAAATACAGACATATAAATAATGTACACAGTCATTTATACAGTCTAGCACAGACCAAAGGTCTGGAAGCCCTAAGGTAATTTTTGTCTTCACTTAAAACAGGACTCTCTGATGGTTTTGTGCTGATGCATAACATTACTCACAAAGCACAAGAAACCAGACCTGCTGTGGATCCGTGCTGTTGAATCATTCTAATTTCCTCAAGGAATTTGGTTGTTTGCACTCTCAGACTGCACATTTCTGCATTGGATTTCTTCCATTTCTGTAATTTGCTTTTTTCCCCCTGAGTGGTATTTAGGGCCATCCATGTGTATTGGATGGATATGGCTGCTGTGGCAATGAAAGGTTTTAACTGTACCATTCCTTAAAATGGTGATCAATAGATGTGCAGCAAGCAGCAAATGAGTGCAGTGGGAATGACACTTGCTCTTCATTTGCTGTTTCAACCCATGTCTCCCAGGTGATGAGAGTGTGCCACTCCTGATCTCCCAGTTTTTGCCCTGCGCTCCCTACACCAAGGACGGTGAACCAGAACTGCTGTCTGTCAAATCCAGCACCGTGACGACGGACCACCCCATCAGCTCTCCACAGCTTTCCCTGTTAGAGGTGTGTCTGAGTGACACCACGTCACTCCACATTAACACGCTGATGTTTAAACCTTCTATAGCTCATCATGTTGTCAGCATCAGTTTAGCTCAAAATAAAGTTGGTCAAGGTATGCCACAGACCACACATTTTTAATTGAATAACTCTTATTGCTAATTTGTGCGTAGATGGAGGATGAGGCCAGCCCATCATCCAGGTCCAAACCTCGTTACACAGGCCAGGTCCGCCTTTGCACTGCCCGCTACAGGTAAATAAGGTCATATCTATATATATTGATATAATCTTAAAGATTTTAGAGGTATTTACATTAGTCTCACATTCATCCATTGACTCTCAAACATTGCCTCATATTATTTATTTGCACTCTGTTTATTCAGCAATCACAACCCAATTAATGCATTTGGGACAATGTGGGGTTCAGTGTCTCTAACACAACACGGAGCTGTGGAATCAATCATCAGTCTTCTGAGTGGATGACAACCACTTTTCTCTCTGAGCCGGCATTTTAACCCTTAAATGACATGTTTCCTAACAAGAATATAGAAAGAAGTGATCTTTTCTCCTTTTAGTTATAACCCGTATGATGGACCGAATGAGCATCCTGAAGCAGAGCTCCCCCTTGTGGCTGGAAAATATCTGTACGTGTATGGAAATATGGACGATGACGGGTTCTATGAAGGTGAGAAGTAAGATGAAACTGAACCTGTGTGTGACGTTGTCCTTAAGATGTATAATAAAAATACCATCAGTTGGAAAATCAAGCTCATAGGTATATGCATTAAAAGGATAAATATTTAAATAATATTGCACAAAGAACAACATTTACTGCACAGATGGATGTGTTCTGTCTTAATCTGATGAAAACCAAAATTCTTGGGAAATTAGAAAAAAAAGAAATGTACTGTAGTGATTATTATGTTTTGACTGGCTGTAAGTTATTTAATTATAACTGATGCAGAGTCACTTTCATTTCTTAAATATCCATGTAAGCAGACCTGTATTGTGGTCATGGGATAGATGTTATTCTTTTCAGAAGGGTCAAATGATCAGTTTTGATTAAACAAACAAAACAAAACTAAGAAGATAGCTGTAAATACTGAAACTCCTCAACACATTATTAAAAGCTGGTTCATGGTGAGCCACTGTCATGTGTGATTGCTGGCCTAGATCATCCAAACGTTTACTGAAATCTAATCAGTGACAATTATCAGTAAAACTTACAGCAATATTTAATGATAAAAGAGCATTTCCAAAGAAACATTGTAAAGAGAACTGGTGCTACAGGGACAGATGACTAACAGCTATGTTTCCTGAAGAAAGCCACTTATCAGTGAGGTTAATGTGAAGAAAGAAAAAATCAATTAGCTAGGGAGCATAAACATCCGATTCTGCCATATGCTCTGATCTTTCCAGATTAACTCTGTTCCAGATGATCAGTGCTTTTCATCAGTAGGTGAACTGATGGACTCGTCATGTCTTGTATCTACTGTCCATGCCTGTCATGTTATGGTGCTGTTTCAGTTGCGCAACACATTATATACCTCAGCTGAGCATTGGTGGTTTAGTGGTAGAGTTCTTGTCTCCTACGTGGGAGCCCACAGATTTGATTCCCGGCCAATGCAGCTCAGCTTTGGGGGAAGTGGTAGCCTAGTGGTTACACAGGTAGTCTTGGGTGTGGAGGTTCAATCCCCCGGGTTAACAGAGGTGAGCCACTGTGGGCCCTTGAGCAAGAGGATGCAAGTCCCCACTGTGGGACATATAAGGGTTTATATATATATATATATATATAAAAAAATAAAAAAAAGACTACCTCAGTACACAGAATCACCAACTTTTTCTATAAACACTTTTTTTTCTTTACCTGATGGCCTGGGTATATTCCAACATGATGATGCCCAGATTAATCAGGGTCAAATTGTGAAAAAATGAAAAGGAAACATGATACATCATTTTTGTACACTGATTCACTACTACAGATCTCAAATCTTATCCCCAGTGAGAATCTTTGGTAATGACTACCATTACCAATTTAAAACTTAAGCAAAAAGTTATTATTAGTATTATTACTACAATTATAAGTCTGAATGAAAAACAAGTGGAATTTTTATAAAAATTCCATGATGGATGCAGGCTATATCCATCCATTTTCTTCCACTTATCCGAAGGTCGCGTTGCAGGGGCAGTATTCTAAACAGTGAGCCCCAGACTTCCCTCTCCCCAGACACTTTGTCCAGTTCATCTGGGGGGATCCCAAGGCGTTCCCAGGCCTGCCGAGAGACATAGTTCCTCCAGCATGTCCTGTATCTTCCCTGCGGTCTTCTCCCACTCCACAATTAAAGCTAAAACGATGATCACAAAGGTTCATATCAATGCTGAATTCTTATAAAAATGCCTTAAGGAGGCTGTAGGAAATGGGCCAAAAAATCTTTTTTAGAATGTTTGCAGCCTTTCGTATGGGTCATTGTGACAATAGCTTTAGGTTAGTTCAACAAAATACAAGAGCATGTGTGTTTTCTGTTGCATAGTCAGTGTATTATATGTTTTAGGTAAAATTGTTGTATGTGTATATACATGTACGTTATATATTTCAAGACATTTCTCATGTATTTTGTACCATTTTGTATTAGTTCTCATGACCTTTACATACATGAGTAAGGCATGACAATACAGCAAAATCAAATATTAATGCAGCAGAACTGTAACACTGATGTTGTAATATATATAACTACAGATCCAAAGTCAGCCCTTTCTCTTACATGGGAGTTTTACTGACTTTGATATTGAATATGTTTACCATATTTGTGCTATGTTCTTCCTATGACCTCGTCTTTGTCAGCACTAGATGTCACCAGGAAAAGTTTGTTTACTTTTTCATTAATGCTGATCGGCGTGATTCTCTTTCTAATCTCTTTAGAATTATGAAGGCTTCTCCATCAGAGGCAACACTAATCCCCCACAGCTCGCAATAGTACAGCCAGCACAGGCCAACGTGGATACTGTGGTACTTAGCTGCAGTGATTCATTTGCTGTGGGTGGTCAGATTGCATGGCACCATGGAGGAGCGCTGTACTCACCACACAGGAGGGAGACTTGGGCCCCAGACCAAGCTGTTGACAAGATGGGACTTTGGTTTCTTTTAGTATGATGACTAATCCAGCAGGGCTCAATTTAATCAGCATACACAAGCAATACACACATGAACAGACACACACACATACACAGATGGTCTTAAGGTCTAGCAGGCCACCACTAAAAAGGGGATTGAAAGACAAGATGATAGAGGGAAATTTATTGAAGAGAAACCTTTTGCCTTTGGGTAACATTGCTTTGCAAATCAGAGGGTTTTTTCACGACCTGACCACTGCCTGTAATGCTCTGGAGCATTCCTGGAAATGATCAAAAGCGCTAACTAATGTTCAGATTCTTCAAAAGAAAATGTTTCTGTGTACAGGGGTAAAATGAAAGGCTGCATTAGAAAACCCACGGTACATATAACATCATAGCGAATAGTACACACATAGATTTCTTCCACCTCTGTTTCCAGTAATTTACAAAATAGCTATTGCTGATGATAATGTTTTGTGATGTTCCTGCATTCCCCTTGCTTTTACCTTATAATGGACATCAGGGAGGCCAGTTGCAGGTGGCATTAAGGAGGAATTTGTTAAATAATTTTATTTTCAGGTATTGAGGGTAACATAGCCATAAAGAAATCATGAAGTGAATGTTCCTATCATTTTCTTTTCTAAAACTGTGTCTCTACTTTTGTCTTTATTGCAGGGGAACTGCTGGATGGCCAAAGAGGACTTGTTCCTTCCAACTTTGTTGAATTTGTTCAGGACAAGGATAAACCACCTGGGGAGGGAGGGGAAGACCTGGGCTCTCTGGACCACATGCCTCTAGCTTTGATGTCAGCAGATGGAGGTCCGCCCCATGATAGCCTCCTAGGCTCAACTCATGCCTTGGTTCCTTGTAGTAATGGAACGGGAGAGTCCTTGGATCCCGAGGACCTCGCTGACGACATTGTGCCTTACCCCCGCAAGATCAACTTGATCAAGCAGCTGGCACGGAGCGTGATCGTGGCTTGGGAGCCTCCAATAGTGCCTTTGGGCTGGGGGAACATCAATGGCTACAATGTATTAGTAGAAGGGGAGCTTCGTGCCACTATACCATATACTGGTCGCACCAAGTGTTTGCTGGAGAAGCTTGACCTGGACAAGTGCGTCTATCGTGTATCAGTGCAGAGTGCAACGGACCGAGGCTTGTCAGACGAGCTGCGCTGCACCCTGCTGGTAGGGGCCAACGTGGTGGTGGCGCCTTGTGGTTTGAGGGTGGATGACATCCAGCGTGACACTGCCGAGCTCTCATGGTTGCCAAGCAACAGTAACTATGGTCACACTGTATTCTTAGATGGGGTGGAGCATGCAGTGGTAAAGCCAGGAAGGTATAGACTACGCTTCCACAACCTGAAGCCCCTGACAGTGTACAAAGTGACAGTGGTGGCGCAGCCCCACCAGGTGCCATGGCAACTGCCACTAGAGCAGAGAGAGAGGAAAGAATCTGGTGTGGAGTTTTGCACACAGACAGCAGGTGAGAAATGGTCATTTTGATTGGAAGTGATACTATTGATGTGCACAGTTTATAGAGACATCTTGTTTTGTAGATATATATATATTTTTTAAGAGTCCTATTACTATTACAACCACGTTTATTTATATTGCAATGTTACCTGTGATTATCAAGAGATATTTAGGTTATTGTTCTCTGCTGTAGAGGACCATGGTGTCTCATTTCCTTACTATGCTATTGTTGTGTATTGTATTTTGTCTAGGTCCAACACCATTTTGCATAACAGGTCAGAATGAAACATAAAGTGAATTGGCTGATGCCATTAATGCTGTTATACTTTTGGGAGATTGTTTTATTCATGAAACTGAGAATGATTATCACATGAGAAATCACTGAAGGCATGTGGGCAAAATGGCATTTGGTTCTAGTTTATTAAAAAAAAAAAACAAAACACCATGCATCTCCAAACAGTGTTATGAGTCATGTGCCATTTCAAATTTGAACAAGATTTGTGGTTTAAAATCAAATGGCAGTTTTGCCCAACTTTGCCGCACAGAGCATATCACTAATTAGAGAACTGCTAAGCATCACATGATACGATCACTTATTGCACTGGTGAGTCATTTCCTCAGCATATAGCAAAGCCTGAAGTCCAGTTCCATATAAAGCAGTTCCCTACATCGCTTACTGAAAATCCCATTTTGTAATTTATGCATTCACTTTTGCTTGAATATGTGTAGTTATGCATTTATTTTCCAGTGTTCCAGGAGTGAAAGGCAAAGAATGGCCTGTAGTTACTCTATCTGTATTATGTCCTGCATGTTTGCATAAAGTGCATTGGGAGTACTTAATACTTGCCCAGAAGAAATATTCCTAATTTAACTAAATCACAAAGTATACTTTTATTTTACAAATCACGTTGGGCGTGCAATAGCTGCATTTGCAAAATCTTAATATAGTGTCATAATAATTTATCATACAGTTAAATGACAATTTAAACACTGCACACAATGACCTGCAGCACCAATCAAGTTGCATTATTTGCATGTCTTTTAAAAGTATCTAGAAGGTGCTGTCTAATTATTGAAAATATTTAAATGTACATTTTAATTGTAATGTGGCTAGTCTGTTAGTAGTCTCCCCACTTCCTGACTCCCTCCTTTATACCTAGATATTTTTTATGCATGATTGTCTGTGCTCCCATTTGTGATGAATGCCTGAGATATTTTCCTTCTGTTTATTTGATAAAAATATTAACACAGTAAACCATTTGGTTATTTTTTTCTTTTCATAAAAGTGTTCTGTAACGTTTCAGGTCCACCACTGCCTCCCCAGGATGTTCAGGTGCTCTGTGGGCAGGCTCAAGGTGTCCTACAGGTTCGCTGGAAGCCTCCCATCCTTTCTCCCACAGGCACATCTAATGGGGCAAATGTCATTGGCTATGCAGTCTGCACTAAAGGACAGAGGGTGAGTGGGCATGTCTTAGAAATACAAACACAGACTTTATTCTTTTATTTAGCTTAGTCTGTGGTGTTGAAAAGCTCATCTTAATGTCAAGAGATCATTCATTGAAAAGATATCAAGCTTAATTTGGATATATTGTTAGACACTGTAAAAACATTGTGAAATGTTTATTCATGTTTCAGCTTCTTGAAGCACAGAAATATACACCACAAACAGGACATTAAGAGTGTTTTTGCTTGACTGTGGTCATAAGCACTTTAGTGACACAGCCAAGCCACACATTTGTGATTAATGTTCAGTGTGTGACACTCCTTCTGAGACCTGTAAATGTTTCTGAAAGTAAATCATCGGGACATCCGAAAGGTTAAATAAACTGAACGACAATAGAAATTTGCTTGAGATGTTGTCAGTGTCAGTAGAAACCATTCCCAGAGTGAAATCTAAACAGGAATTTGGAAATTGTGACTTATAAATATCCACTGTATGAAAATGGTTCACTGTAGCTCTAAAATGCAACATTATTCAATGTTTTAATCCAAACAAAGCAGTAAATCCTGACATGCAAATGAAAAAAGTCAGCATGGGTTTTTCTTTTTTTCTCCTCCGTTAGGGCAACAAAGACACTATTCTATTATTCATTTTCCTGCAATCGTGCTGAGCTTTGACATTAGTGGGGCTTAAACAATTTCAGCACTTGTGTTACTGTTTATATGAAGCTGTATTTGCCTCATTTTAAAGCCTTGCAAGGAGTATATGGTACTTTATTATGTCTTGATGCAGTCTTTTTTTTCTACATGTCTGATTAGCAATGATCAATTTGTAACAAGGAAGATGTTTGGATAGTTCAGGAGCAATGTTTTCTATAGGGGTACTAAGTGCATTTATTAAAAAAATAATTATTTGTTTCTTTTTTAAATACAGATAGCTGAGGTATTATTCCCAATGGCAGACTATGTTACTATTGAACTGGCAAGGATTCAATGCCTGGAGGCCAGGGAAGTCATCGTTAAGACTCTGTCATTACAGGGAGAATCCCAGGACTCACAAGTCGCCGTCATTCCAAACAACCTGCTTGTGCCTCTACCACCACTTCCCTTGCCCCCTCCAATGCACCCTCATGGAGGCCCTCCTCCACACCCCCATCCTCAACCACACCTGCAATCCCCTCACCTTCCTCATCCTACACCCCAACTTCCAGCTCCACCCCTTGGGCAACCAGTACCGACCAATCATCCACACCCACAAACCCTTCCCAGACTGCCTCATCCAAGCGGGCCCTCCCAACCTCAGCTTCGACCCCCACATCCACAGCCTCAGCCCCTCCATCTTCAGCCTCGGCCACCCCTCCAGGGTCCAAGACCCCAGCACCAACTGCCTCTGCTGCCCCACCCCCAAACCCACCTTATACCTCAGAGACCAGTAAGTGCCAGAGACATAGATGCCAAAGAGCACACAACCCACCATGGAGGAGCTATTCCACCCGGCCAGCCTGGCTGGGACCCAACACGATCTCCTTCACAGCCTCCTGTGCCCATGCAAGGCCACACTCTTGAGGCCCCTCCCCCTCCCCATCTTCGCTCACCTTCCCCCCAAAGGATCCTTCCTCAACCCCGAGGAACTCTAATCCCGGACACCATGGCCAAAGCCATTGCTCGAGAAGCAGCACAGAGAGTGGCAGCAGAAAGTGGCAAGGTCTGATGAAGATGGTTACAAAATGTTGTGATGTCTCATGTGTCTCATGAAAATAATAAAAATAAAAATTACACATTGCAATTTTTATTTAGCTTAGAAAAGGGCTTGAAGAAAATAAAATTTTCCAGCCAATTACATAAGGCTGTTTAAAATAAACTGCATTTCAGTGATCACAATTCTACAAAATACAGTCTCCATCAGCACCACTGCAACTATTTTCTGAAATTTTCTTTTGTATTTTCAGGGAGACAGGAGGCAGGAAAGGTATGGAGAACAGGGTCATTCCTTTCACCAGCATCACTCTGACGAGGAAGAAGAAGATGAGGAAGGGTTTGCACGTGGCCGTCGGAGAGGACCCTCAGTTGATGAGTTTCTCAGAGGCTCTGAGCTGGGGAGGCCGGTAAGAACAGCGTGATAAGTGAAACTCTTCTTCCTCTAAGACCAATGTGTTTTTTAGTAGGAAACGCCTTACCTGGGTCATGACGTGTGTGGGTGTGTGTGGATGTGTGTGTGTGCATGTACTGTATGTCTGGGTTGTTGCATGCTTACACTTTTGTGCTCATATCTCCGTGTGTTTTCATGTGTGTGTTTGCCCATTAACGTTCGCTTCGGTATGTTTGTTTGTTTGTGGACTTAAACAACTTCGTCTGTGTGTTTGTGTTTGTATCTTTGTAACTACCAAAAGCCTCACTATAGTCACAATGAAGATTATCACAGCGAAAGCAGCCGGGGCTCTGACCTGTCTGACATCATGGAAGAGGATGAGGAGGAACTGTACTCTGAGATGCAGCTGGAAGAGGGACGGCGACGCAACTCACACAACACACCCAAGGTGCAGTTCCTTGCACTTATTCTAAAGCCCAAGTCAACCACTCATGCTAGTTATTATTTAGTAAATTGAACAGGCACAGATACATCAAATGAGACTGCTGCCTTGACTAGCATTTAATATGTGTTGTTGATGTGTGTGCTGAGTTGAGTTGAAATTTATGATTTAAAAACAAAAGTCAGTCCAATGGATTAAACTAACCCGATGCATCTCAAGGTTAGTTTCAAAACCCTCTGTAGGGTCCTCTGTAGAAATCTTTTGGAAAAGAGAAGGCACTATCAAAGATTATTTAGCAAAAGACTGCCCAACCAGCCGTATGACAACGTGTTACAACCGGAAATGGTAAGTAAACAGGTGTTGTCAGCTAACCTGCTAACCATTGTTGCCTGATGTCACACCTAAATCCTGCTTGTAGCTGCCAGTATATGATACTGATAGATTTTTTTTTTTTTTTGTTTGTTTTGTGTTGCGGCCGTATTGGATAGGTTTAAGCTCAATAAGATTAATTCTCATGTTTGCAGTCTTGCAAATTTCACGAGAAACCAGCTGCCTTTTAAGGTCAAGATAGAAGAGAAGAGGAAGTGCAGTTTACAATTTCAGGACCTTGGATAGCAACAGAAAAGACCCTGAGTTTGTATGTTTCAGCACCATGGACAGGGACAGAAAAAGGGATAAACTGCATTTTATGGTGCACTCACAAAGTGAGTAGTGACCCTCTACGAATTCACGTCTATTTCTCTCTGCCATGGCAGCTGCCATAAATTCAACTGTTTCATCTAGCCATTGCAGGCATTTGTGTGTTAATGTCAGCCACAGATATTACACAGAGATACAGAAACTTAAATCACCATAAATAACATTCTCTGCAGCTGCCTGGGTACACATTCAATATTTCCGTAAAAGACAAAGAAACAAGCAGACTTAATTTATTTATGAAATAAATAAAGAGAGCCAAGTTTTATAGGTATTTTCTAATGTTATTTCAGTACTAGGCCACAAGTAATAGCTTAATTTTAAGGTTTGCACTTTCCCCATTGGCTTGTTTGTGTTTGAATGTGAGTCTTTGCGTCTTTGTTTCAGTGCCTGTCTGTGAGTTCTGCATGATTTGTTGATATGCAGTTTGTCCAATTAGAATATATCAATATTTTTTTCACATGCTGTTATTGAAAAGGTCCAAGTTTCAATGTGCAACTCATGAATGCTTAATATTTGTGATTTTTTTGTTCTTTTTATGTGTTGATTTCAGACAAACAGTCCTGCTGGAGGACACCGTGACCGGGACAGTGGGAGACGAATTCATCATGGTGGTTCTCATCCTCAAAGGCGGCCTCTAATGGTCCCCTCTATTGGTCAGTATTGCTAGGTGGTATGAAAGAAATTAATTCGGTATTGTTTTCTTACATTTATGTGCTATATTACATTTGTGTTTGACACTATTAAAACACTGTTAAGCTTCTTTGTGTTTGCAGATCACCTCAGTGTCTACGAACCATGCTCATTTGTTTTATTAAGCAGACTTTGATCTTACAGAGCTTATTATGATGCAGCTATATTAAAATGCTGTGTGCTTTTGCACAGTACAGTGATGCATTAATCTACTCTGATAAAAGACAATATACTTGTTAATTCATATTTATTATAAGCTTTGGGGGCAACACAAATGTTCGGGCTACTTTTTGGGTAGAAAAGTTGAGTTTTGCTTTGTAAACCCATCACCTTTTAACTGGTGTTTCCCGTAGAAGTAACCTCTGAGAATAATAGTGAGGGAAACCACTCCCCCTTCATCGAGGATGTTAACTATGGCAGAGTAGCTCGGCACAGGAAGTGGTCATCCCGCAGGCACATGGGCGGCACCAGGTCTCCCCGTGGTATGTGCCTGCAGTGCTGTTTTTAATCATCACAGCATGGCAGTAAAAAGGCCACAAGCACCTGGCAAGAAGTAGCTGTCCGCACTTGCAACTGCCTGTTTGTTTGTCTTCAAGAATAATAGTTACTACTATGCTTACAGTTGAACAGCATGACTGCACTGCACTGGAATGGTGGCAAAACCTGGGGATCCACGGAAGTTTCCACACTTGGAAATGATTAACTGAATGATCCAGGAATGCCATGCACACACTGCACTGAAATTCAAAAGCCTGCTAAAACCCTTCCCTTTGTGATACAACACCATCTATTAAACTTTTATGGGACCAGTCACACATCAGAACAATTTATTTAGATCATCAAGTGATATTTTAAAGAATTATCCATAAACTATATAGTCCCATATTTTAACAGGGTTTCAAACCACTCTGCTCAAGACCTTAGGGTTGGTCAACAAGCAGGAATTTTTAGGTTGTTGTATCAATACTTTCTTTAGGATGATTTTTTAAAATCCTTTTCTAGCATGCACATCAGAGTCTGCCCACTTTTCTTGTCATGTCCATAAATCACATTTGTCTGTTTATTGTGCCATGTATTGCTCCTCATTGGTTTTTCAGTACAAGTAAACCTGAAAAAAAAAGAGAAAAACGACAAAAAATACATGTACTGTGTTTGTGTGTGTGTATTTGTAAACGCATGCATGTGTGCCACAGGAAATGTATTAAATAGTTCACTGGTCACAGATTACTTCCTGCATGCTGACAGGCACAAATATGTCTCGAAAATAGAATTAAATCAGTCATGCAAGGCATGAACAAATCAGTAAGAGTTTTTTAAACACACACGTCTTCACGGTGTTTTCCTTTGACTGAAGCATGGCTAAGATATATCACAAACTTGCTCATCACAGATATTTCACACACTGTGCAGCAAAAATCCCAAGTTTTGTTAGTCAGTGTTACTAAATCTGTTTCATACATCTGTTTCAATGAGTACCACAAACACAGGCTCCTCACACCATCACAATGACACCACATGTCCAACAATGTGCCTGTTTTGTGTGTTTTGGACACATTTGTTGCCATTGGGGCAGTAATCCAGGATGATGGGAGTTTTTGTCTTTTCTGTATTTAAGATGGCTACAGGGATCGGGATCGCCGCTCCCCCACATACTATGACGAATCAGAACCTGAGGATCCCTTTCGGATTTTTGTGGCTCTCTTTGACTACGATCCTCTGTCCATGTCCCCCAACCCAGATGCAGCTGATGAGGAGCTTCCATTCAAAGAGGGACAAATTATTAGGGTGGGGAGGTTTAAATTACATGCACTATGTTTGATACACCACATTCTGGTAATAAACATGATTAGTGTTTAAGTGGAATAGAGTCCATAAAGCACTATAAAGCAAATCAATCCCCCCAAAAGAAAAAACAAATCAACAGATTCAGAAATTGACAGAAAAATTTAGTTAAAGCACTTCTGACCACGTGGAGTCATATTGACTGTGGTGATAAAAGAGCCACTGACAATACTGCGCTAATAAGTGTAATACCATTTCATCCCACAAGAGGTGCACTTCATTGTTTCTTACATCGGAGCTTTAGCCATGCAGTCAGGAGTGGTATTACTACACAGAATAGCGTTAGGATAAGAAAAAGATGAGCAGAAAATTGATGTACTACAAAAAGTGTAAAAGGCTAACAAAAATGTTAAAAAAATCATTAAAAAATATATAAGTAATAATTATCAAGGGAAAAAATAATTTAAATTATATTGCCTTTAGTAATGTTAAATAAGAAATAATAAAATATACTAAGAATAATAATTAAAGTATATAAGACACCTCACAAAAGTCAAACTGAAAAAAAAAGTCCATTAATTTTAGATGAAAATGCAACTGTCATCCAACCTGTATGCAAAAATAAATGCTGGAAATGTCCAGAGATCGATAACTCGTCATATCAGACAAACTAGTAGAAGGAGATCTAAACATTGGTGTTTCACACTTGTGTCTCCCAGGTATATGGTGATAAAGACACAGACGGGTTTTACAGAGGAGAGGTGAGAGGCAGGAAGGGGCTCATCCCCTGTAACATGGTTTCAGAGATACGAGCGGACGATGAGGAAACCATGGATGAACTCATCAAACAGGGCTTTCTGCCACTCAGCACCCCCGTGGACAGAATAGGTATCACACAAGCACACTCAGTCTCATACTTAAGCTGTGTGTTTGTAGAAATCAAAGAAGTATTATTTCATAAGGCTTGATTTGGGGCCCTTGAAGTGCAAAAGTCAAGAGCTAAATCCAAAATTTAGTTGTTGGCAAAAAATACAAATGATTCACAACATCTCATTATTTTTCTTCCTGGCTGTGATTTGTTTGTTTGTTTTTGGGTGTTATGCATTACCATGTTTTGCACCCATAGTAACACCCATGTATTACCATGGATAAGAGTCAAAGAAAACTATAATCGGGAAAAAGAAAACATCTTTCAGTTTTGATATTTTACATGTTAAAACCCAATAAAGAATCAATGAATTAATTCCAGTCTTAGAGTAGGAGCCCCCGTGACCCAGAAATGGAACAACGGGTTTAGAAAATGGATGGATGGATGGATGGAGTAGGAGCTCCATGTTTCCAATACAAATGACAAATTCCTAATCCTAAACTGATATGATAATTTAATATTTATATTCAGCTGAAAGCAACACGGACTTGAAGCCTGGAATAAAAGTGAAATAAGCATGCTGACAATGTAAACTGAAAAGCTGATCACTATCAACAGCACATCAATAAAGTGTGAGTAGATCTGGCAGTTGTGTATTTTGTTAAATAAAGGTGCTCCAGCTCTATACTCTAAATAAAACAAGACAAAGTTTTGTTCTGACAGGGAACACTGACAGTTTTAAAGTACAAACATAAAAACTATTCAAACTAGTCTGTGGACTTATTAGTACATCTTCTTTGATACTGTTCAGTGAAATATGTACTCTTGTGTTGTATGAGAAAACAACAAAATCTCAAGAATTAAGTGATATACATATATATATATATCTATATATATATATATATATTGTGTGTGTGTGTGTGTATAGTATCAACAGGAACAAGCTTTAGAGTATCAAGTTCTTTTTTTAGGCGACTTAGTTATTTCTTTTTGTAGAGATATTTTATGATCATGCTTTTCGGTTAAAGTGACATAGATTTGTTTTATCCCAATTGAGGAAGAAGAGCAAAGAGACTCTCACAGTCTTTTTTATTTCTTTCATTTGGAGGGGGTGCTTTTACATGAGCTCCAAATTATTTTAGGTTTCCAGCAAGTTGCCATGGCAATACACCTGGGTGAGAAGTGAATCCATAGACACTGAATTTAACTGCAAACCCAGAATTTTTACTTAAGATGCCTCATTAAACCACAAATAGTGCTTCATAATACTGATCTGGAGCAGAACTGAAAGTGGATGTGTTTTTCTTTTTCATAAGACTGTCATTCACAACACAGAGTGAAATTAGTCCTGTTAAAATGTTCCATATTTTTCTCTCTAGAGCAGAACAGAAGAGGCCTCCGCCGAGATCAGGCCTCAAGGAGGATGGTCGCTCTGTACGACTACGACCCCAGAGAGAGCTCACCCAATGTCGATGTTGAGGTATCGCTGACTGTGAAGGCCACAAGATGACTCACCATCAACTGTTGCAAACTAACTCTCACTTTTGTCTTTTTTAGGATGCCTAATGATGATCTTTTTTGTAATTTCTGTGAAATGAGAGTGAACTAGATTAATTGCTGTTAATATTTTATCAAAAAAATACAACATACTTCTGTTGATAACTCAACAGCTAAATTATTAAATGTGATCATTTTTGTAGTGCCTATGGGTTTAGAGCACCTTACTGTCTTGACTATAATAAGTTTTAGAAATAAATTAGACAATGTTCTTTCTTTCTCTTGATAGGCTGAGCTGACATTTTGTGCTGGTGATATCATCGCTGTGTTTGGAGACATCGATGAAGATGGCTTTTATTATGTGAGTGCTGCTCGTTCTAACAGTAAAGGATTTCAATTTTAAGTTTAGGGCAAACTTTAGGTTTAGGACAAACTACAGGGCGAACATCATTGTTCTTGATAGTTTGTGATTTTTTTATTTCTATAAGAGGCATTATATTTGCAGAAAGGAACAAAAACAGAGAAGCATGCTGGAGGTAATTTGATGTTTTGGGTCTGCTCCCGTCTACTTCTTTCCTCATTTCTGTCCACAGGGGGAGATCAACGGTCATCGTGGTCTGGTTCCCTCTAACTTTCTGGAAGAAGTGCCTGATGACGTGGAGGTGTATCTAACTGATACACCAACCCACTACCCCCAGGAAGGGCCTGCCAACCGCCCCCCTGCCAACTCTGCCACCATGTCAGAGGGAAAACGGGTACATCATCATCGCCGCTCTCAGCGCTAGGCCCTGTGTTCATCCATCCTCCGTCCTCTTTCTTGATTTCCGTCTCTTGCTTCCTCCACTTGCAGTCTGTGTGCTGTTCATTGTGTGTGTTTGTCCATGTGGTGACAGTGGTGACTCTATACAGACTAACAACTCCCCCCGCCCCCCACCCTTTGGAAAAGGGACAAAGTCTAATGATAACACCTTTCTTAGTCTCAGAGAAAGGAAGAAGCAAAGCCTGACATGGACAAAGAGAGGATAGACTGTGGGAAGCCTGCAGGCGGTTCATGCATGTAGCACAGTAAAGGAGGACTTGTAAAAAGGCAACTTAATTCCTTACACAAAATAATTTGGTATCTCTTTGCACTGAGACACAAAATCAAATTGTGGTTATTGTGTATAAATCAAATAAGTGCTTTATTAACACATGACAATTGCTACCCAGTGATACTGAAAGAAATTATTTAAGATGATGACTTTTAAGTGTAAAAAAAAAAAAGCATGCCTTTTTCAAACTTGATAAATTTTCTAACTTTCTTGGTTCGACTTCTGTATTTCCTTGAAGAGGCTTTGTTTCTTTGTGTACATTATCCTCACATCAGATCTATTTTCAGCCCTGTCAACAGTGGATGTGCCATGTTTGCTCTGAAACCCAAGAGACAAAACTAACCGCAGCAATGAAACATCCTTTCTGTACTCTTGCAATGGAACAATAAAAGAAAACAAATTGGATATTAAAAACATTCTTGTTTGCACCCTGTGTTCATGTGTGCTGTTTTTGTTGTTGTTGTTTTCAGTTGTCATAGTGGTGTGGGTTTTTTCAACTGTGACAATGCTGCCACATCTGATTTCTTTTTCATTTTTCCTCACCCGCTTGGCAAAACAAAACAAACAAAAAGAAGAAGAGTGTTCATTTCACTCCATAAATGGCTCTGTCTGCCTTGTAAAGTAAGTTGGCAACTTGAGATACCAGACTCACAGATCTAATGCACGCAGCTTTTGGTAGCAGGGAGGGCTTTTCAGGTGCCATTTGGCATCACAATTTCATTTAGTTTCGTTATTCAGAACAAATATTGCCTTTATCCTGACTCAATTGCCACTGGAATGTTACATTATCATCATCGGTCTGCGAAATCTAGAGTTGATCAACTAAAGAAAAATTTTTTAAAAAGCTTGTCAATATGTGGTTATATCATTTGAAATACTGGGTGCTGCGTTAGAAAAGAAGCCTGGAATCTACAGTTGTGTCCCTGGGTGTTGTTTATTACCATACTGTATGCTCCCTCATGGCCTACTGATGGTGGACTTCTTTGCCTTTGTGGTGTGCAGATGTTGTCTTCAACATTTCGGTGGCTTCCTCCTGTTTTTTCTCTTTGTGCAGTGTGTTTATTTGTGTGTTAAAACGTTACTTGTTCTGTCAATTGAAGTGCATACTAACGCTTTCTTAAAAATAATATGTAGAGAATATTAAAGTTATAGTTAGTGCTGATATGATCAGGTAGTTACTTTAATCAATATAGTATTTCAAAACTTTCTCAAAATTGAATTATTAAAGATTTTATCTTTGGACTCTAAATTACTATTATAATTATTTAAACAAACAAACAAAATAAGTTTCAAGGAGCATTAAGAATGTGTTTTCATTTTAAAATGTCTGACAAACATTATGTCTTTCACTTTTTGCTGTGTTGAGGGATCAAATTATGAACCTGATCCTAAAAGTTTATTTAATCTGACTCCTCTGAGATAGACAGTCATGAGATAAAACAGTTTCCATTCACGAGAGAGCTGAGATTCAATATGAACTGACCACTTTTTTTTTTCTTTTTTTGGAGGGAAAGAGGAGGGGCAAGGGCAAGGGAGTCCCTCAGGGGTCTTAAAGTTGCAGTTAGTAAGTTCATTTTAGTTGTATTTACAAAAATAATCACTATTTTCTGATAATATTGCATAATCTAGGTAATCTGAGGAACAAATCTGCTCTTCCTTCACCACTTGCAGCTTGCAATGCAGTTTACAATTTTCCTCCGCTCCCATTGCAGCTCCTCCAATCACAGCCAGAGGGCATGTTTGCCAAATGTCAATCACAGAGTCCTGCACATGCCCAAAAAAACACTATGTCTTTGTACAGTTATCAGCTGAACTCTCTGGCCCTTACATCCACGCCATGTAAATGCTTGATAGCAATGGACTCACTAAACCTAAGCAAATATTAAAAGCTACATTACATAGCAGTACAAATGGATACCA
Source organism: Zenarchopterus dispar (assembly GCA_028564865.1). Lineage (NCBI taxonomy): Eukaryota > Metazoa > Chordata > Actinopteri > Beloniformes > Zenarchopteridae > Zenarchopterus > Zenarchopterus dispar. The sequence continues at coordinate 10,720,918 of JAOWBL010000004.1, forward strand.
TTTAGTCATATAAAACTTACTTACTTTGCTCCATTGCTGATTTAGTCTCAGGTATCTGTTCTCTGATGTCTAGGGTTTCCATAGTAATGTAACTTCCTTGTGGTCGCGCATTACAGCTCAGATGCTCAGACATGCTCTAGTGAGGACATTCCTTGACAGGAGGGAGAAGGAGGAGGGAGACTGTTCTGGGGTTCAATGGAGAGGTTGGGAGGGGCATGAACGTTGTATGGGTTCAAATTTCCTAACCAGTTATTGGATTTTTGGGAAGTTCACAAATATAGCTTTCAAACAACTCAGGTGCCATCACAATCATCTGTAGCTTATACAGGATTAAGCAATATATGAATCTTTACCTCATGAATGGTTTAATGTAAAACAAATCAACAAATCCATCCAATAGATGGTGATGTTTATTCAAATCTGACATATGGATGATTGTATTCAAAATCTCTTTTTTAAATTTTTTTTTATTGAGGACTTTCTCCAAAAATTCAACCTATAATTAATTGAAAATAGAAGAAAGACAAGTTGTCACATATTGAAATTATGAAAAATTAGTTATGAAATAGGGTTATCTGGTTTAATAAGCTTATTTAAGCATAAAAAGTGCTCTGCAGAGAAGTAAGATTATTTCATAAATATATAAGATTAGGGGGTTGCTGCACTATAAAAACACTGCATGACTCGGTTCAGCTTAATTTTTCTAAATGCAAAATTACAAAGACTGTGAGAATTTTGCTCTCTACTCTGCATAATATTATTGAAATACTTAAAGATTCTATGAATCTGTATGCAGTGAAAAAAAAGAACGCTTACAAAACATACCATCTGTCTTGTTATGAGCACACAGGTCAGAAGCTAGCATCAGTGATGGTATAGAAGTGTTTTATACCATGTGGGATGAGTAATTTGCACATTTACATTGATGCTACATACAAGTTTTGGAGCTGCCACAAGGCTACTCTACTTTTATAGGGAAAGACTTGCTTTTTTCAGCAAAACAATGCCAAACCACATTCTGCATGTATTTCAGCACAATGACTCCCATGTAAATATATCTGGGTGATGAACGGCTTTGCCTTAATTCAAATCTGATTACCCACTGAGAACGTTTATCACAAAATGAAAAAAAAATTTTGCAACTAAGACCTCAAACTGTAAAGCAGCTAAAAAAAAGTCCTGGGTTGAGTATTAAAGAAGAAACACTTTACTTAAAAAAAATACTGCCTCTGCATTGTTTTCAAAGAACACTAAAATATCAAAACTTATGCTCTCATTTTGTACCATTTTCAAATAGGTGCTTGGAGAAAATTATTTGCAAAAAGTGTTTTTCTTTTTAGTTTCGTGAAGAACAGACCGAATGAGAGACAGGCAGAGCAGTGTAGTACTGAAAAGTAAAAGTGTTGCTTCATTTTTAATACATTGCCCCCCGCCCCAACACCTCCCCATCACTTATCTCCTCAGGTTACCTCAGAAACCACTGACACAGCCAACAACATCCCCACACCTGTCCGGGCGCCATCCCCAATCGTTCGCCCCCTCCTCCCAGGGACCATGAGACCCCTCAGTCCTACAAGGGTTCCCCACATCCCACTGGACCCCAGGGACCCCCAAGATTTGGCAAACAAGAAGAAGAAAGGACTACTATCAAAGGGAAAGAAACTGCTAAAGAGACTCTCCCCAGTGAAATGAAAACAAAGAGGCATAAATGTACAATATATTCTTGGCTCTGTATATAGCATCCACACAGTCGGCTCTGATCTGATAAACACATGACAGAGAGAGGAGATGAGATTTGTCTCTTCGACTGGCTGAGCCTCAGAGGCGATACAAACATGTTCAGATATGAATACAAACCACATACATTTTGAGCAGTGCAGTGCCAAAATCAAGAGCAAATATTACTGTGATGTATTTAAATCAAGTGATCATTTGAAGGAAAAAAAAAAGAAAACTAGGATTTTCATGACATGTATTTTTCCTCTATTATTACAAGGCAAAAGAAACTTTACTGTTATTTGAAGCAGGGTAGCTGTGAAAACAAAGCATCTGGTTATCCAAGTTTCCAATAGAATTTTCTCAGCAAAAAAAAAAAAAAAAAAAATTGAAAAAAAAAGAAGGGTTTTTTTGTGTGTGGATTGAACATGCTCCTCTGAGAATATCTCCACTCGACTACACTGTTATGATGCATTCTGTTAAGCAATGCTGGCTGCTAACTAAAATTTTTATTCAGTGCAATATTATAGGGGAGGTGGTAGCATTTTCTCTTATGAAAGGAATTTTGACAAGAATATCAGATTGCCAAGAGGGCATTAAACACCAGGCGAGCTTTGCTGTCTCAGTGGCCTTTAAAACAACATGAGGATGACATTCCTGGTTTGATTAGAAGCCTCACTTATACCTGGTTTCTGTTTTATAACAGGTCTCCAGTGCTTTGTCATCTTTAAGGACTGAATTAGAGCAGTAATGTCTGTTGTCTTGCTGTCAAACTGTCATGAAACGCCTAGTTCAAGACAAAATGATGCGTCTATCTTCCTATTGCACAAAAGTGTGTGTGTGTTATCTGATGACTGGTTAATGACATAGTGTGTATGTAAGGCAGGACGTGATGCATAAATGTATGTTTTGCACTTTCATATTTCTTGTTCACCTCTGTTTTCATTTCTGATGACCAGGTTATGTAGGTAACGGTCTTGTGATCTATAGTGATGTGCTGCTACATTTATTGCCAGTGCACTGTTTAGTTAGCTTGTGTCATGCAGATATACAGTTAGTGGGACTCACATAAGCCACATAAAAACTACAAATCAAAATGTCAAACGCTGCGTTGTTGTCTGGTTTTGTTATATGATGTTTGTAGAAAAAAATAATTACTTGTATAACTTGGGTTTTGTAATGCTTACATTTATATTCTACTTGCACTTATAATACATAAAAAAATACACTATAAAAACTCAATGTGTGTTAAACAGCTTATACATGATTGTTGTAGAGGAACCTGGCACTGACCTGATTCATGCAAATACTAATTCAATGCTAAAGACAAGACAAGTCAAAAGAAGGAAGAAGCAGAAATTAATCCTATTTATTTATTTATTCCCTTTCGCAAGCAGATACCATGGAAGAGCATTTAACTTTCCGAAGATAAAAAGAAGTGCTACAGAAGTTAAACGATACATGGAGGTGTCTCATAGCTTTATTACATTTGAATACTTCTAATCTTTCAGCTGAGTGTCAAATGTTCATTCTCTCCTGACTATCATCAGCTTAAGTTGTACTTAAAAGAAGACTGAAGCGTCACTGTTTAGAACAAGGTTTCCCTTTGAGTCTTTATCAATATTGTTGGTGATCTGAGTTGATAATTGAGGGTGGCCAAGACCAAATGTTAGAAAAGTTCAGGCAACAGTTTTACATTTTACTACTTCTGTTGTGAAGCTGCTCATGTACAGATTCTTGTAAATTCATCACATCCTTGGAACAAAACAAAAACCAAATCATTCTCCTGTGAATGGATATATTGTCTCAGAACGCTGTAGCTCTTTTGTACTTTGATCCATTTGTAGATAGTTTCTCAATGTTTCTACTTGATTTTACGACAGCATTTTTTTTAGTGCACTGAGTTTTCTTCCCCTTATAAAAGACTGCAAACATTCTCCATAGTGTCCTTTCAAATCAGATGTATCACTCCACCGTATGTGCTTGCTATGTGAACCACGGTTTAAAAAAGAAAAGAAAACGATAAATCATTGGGCGGTATTTATGATGATTAACTATGTGTGGGTATGCATGTAAAAAATACATAGAACTTTTATAATTAAATTAAATTTGATATTTTTTAGAAATTAATGTTTATGTGTTTATTTTGTTTATCTATTTGGTGGCATCACAACAGGCAATCATTAGCCTTTTGGGACTCTCCCGTGTCACATCCATTTAGATCTAGGAGTATTTAGACAATGTCTTTTATATGGCTTTTGCCTTTATACACCATGACAATGGGCATGAAATAAAACAATCAAGATGTGACCGAAGCGTAGACTTTCAGGTTTAATGTTAGAGGTTTTCCCAGAAATATGGAATTTACGTCATTTTACCTCATAGGAATTACAGCCAGTTTAATCAAAGAAAGTATCTCCAGAGTCAGGAGTTCAAAATCTATTGGGACAAAGTGACATAACTGTAATTTTAACCATCATTTTCAATACCTGGATGGAAAGCTTTTGCTCTTAATGATTGCCTGAAGTCTGGAATCTTGTTTGTGGGTGTTTTTGTCTTCAGCTTTTCTGACTTCAGTCTTTGGTAATTGGATTGAGGGCATGTGACTGACTTGGCCATTGAAAAATATTTTAATTCTTTGCCTTCAGAAAGTCTCCTGAGTTGCTTTCAAAGTGTGATTAGGGTCATTATCGCTCTGCAACATCTTATTAGTTCTGTAGCATTTAGTTGAATGTGAGCAGACCGTATAGCCCTGGACACCTCAGAATTAATCCTTTTGCTTCTGTCAGGAGTAATATTATATCATTTCCAGCCATACATGCCCACACCATAACACTACCACTATGACACATGATGTGGTGTGTTTTGAATGATGAGATATTCCTTTCCTTCTCCATACTTTTCTCTTCTGATCATTCTCAACAAGTTTATCCTGGTTACATTCACCCGAAGAATCTAATTCTAAAACATGGGAGGTTTTTTAGATGTTTGATCTGGTGTTCTTGCTCTTTAATTGCACCTTGTTGTAAACCTTCTGTATTTACAATCATGCAGATATGTCTTGATTGTAGATGTTGACAATGATACACCTCTTTCTTCAGGATTCTTTACTTCTGCTAATGTTGGAAGGGTTTTTCTTCATCATGGTAAGGATTCTGTACTCACTTTGTCTTCTGTGGTCCTCCAGATTTTTTAATGTTATTGAGCTCACCAGTTTGTTATTTTTAAAAATGCACCCACTATTGGTTTAAGGCTCTGAAAATTGAAGTACTTTGCCTATAATGAGCCATTTGTGACTGAAAGTCTACACTTTGATCACATCTTTATTTTAGTTCAACTCCATTGTTATTCAAAATCCTAACAGCTGTGATTCTTCTAGACTTAATTGTATTTCCAGTGAAAGTATGTGCAGATGTAAAGGGCACTAGAGTGTTCACCTTTTCCAAGAAGATAAGATGACATGGAAGAGTTACTGCGAAGGGCAAGGCAGAAATGATCTCCCAAAGCATTTTTTTATGACAGCTGACCTGAATGAGTCTGAGGTAGAAAGAGCTCCGTCATCTCTGTACAGCATCATCGAGAGGGCTGTGATGGATTGTCCCCGATGGAGAGTAATTTGTTGGATGACCTCCTGTTTCTCACCAATTCAAGCATCTCCAGATTCACATCGCAATCATATTTCCAGCTTTATAAATGAGTTTATTGATCCTGCTGGCATCTCTGGCACTGTTGCGCAATACCCCCCCCCCCCCTTTAACCCCCTCTCCCCTCCCAGCACAAAAGATGTTGCCTGCCACCACCACAGGCCGGCAAATGGTAGGATCTCCAACATAATGGTCTCTGTGGCATTTAAGAGTAGAGGATTCACACCAGACTCAGGCTCTATGAAGTTATCCACCAGTTCCATGTCTTCTGGTTTCTGCCCACCCCTGACACCCTTTACCACTGCAGAGTCATCAGAGCATCTTCTGGCTGATTCAGCTGATACTTTCAGTGGTGGGAAGTTTGTACTCGCACCTCACTAAAAGGTTTTCACAAAAAGAAAATTGAGTTTTTGAACTGATTATATATAGCATTTTTCAAGAACTGCTGATCACTCAAAATTATATTACTCGCGCATATTTATAGCTCACTTCTTAGTTAACAGACTGTAGTTTTATTCTATTATTAATAAAATGTTTCCCAAGACACTGACATGTAGGTTGCAGAAGTCAGGATTTGAACCACCCACTCAACAATGTCTTTACATATACCTGGCATTTTATTGTTCACTCACAGCCTTCTGCAGAGCAATATCCTGCATCTTTTTATCCTTTTCTCATATAAATGAACTCATTGACTTTCAGACTAAGTGTGATTGTAACTATACACAAATGGCTTTAAAACTGGAACTGTGTCCTAAAGGATGCAGTTAAATGCAATGATGGCAAATAAAATCCAAAAATAATTTATTTTAGACTTAACTCTGCAAGTTACAGAACTCATCTAGCTATTCAAAAGTTTCAGTTTGACCAACTTCTTACTGCTTCATGCATTAGGTTGTTTATTAGCATTTCCAGTCTTTACAGGCATTTCCAAGCTGTTCTGAGAGCAGGAAGAATATGTCCTAAACTTTGGAAACTTCTCTTTAAACCTTTCTCCTTGTTAGATGATGGCAACACTAAGATACAAAATGACAGTGATTTCTAGTTTTTAAATATTTTGTTATTATGGTGGTAATATGGAGTTAGTTAAACGTGTAGGCAAAGTTTACCTTTACAACCACCAGAGGTCATTCTTACACAATCAGTTGGACAGGCAGCTTATATATTGTATGCCTTTGGTATTGCTTATTGGAGGTCAGTCTCAGCTAAAGCAACTCTAACAAAGAAAAAGTAGTGTCAAGTGGTATGGAAGTTATTTAAAAAAAACAAACAGAGAAAGCTTCACTGATGAACTGTGAAAATGTATTCTTGTGCATTTTATTTAATAAAGCCAGACCAGATTTTTGTTTCTTGTTGTGTCAGTTTGTTTAATAATAGTGAAGTTTTTTAACTACTATACACAACTTGCACCTCCTGTCCCATATTAGACAAGCACCTCACTGTGTCTCTAAGATGGAGCTAAGTTATGAATGTTATCATTATTATTATCATTATTCTATGAAATAAAACAAAAACATAAAGCAGCAAACACGCCGTTTTTTTCTGTTAGACTTGTCGCAATTGTCTTGCTATTTCACCTTAATCCTCTGGAGGGCAGCAGTGGCTTTTAGTTGATCACTGATGGTAAGTTTAATGTGTAGTTTATAAGTAAAATCACATAAGCACTAGTAAACCGGTAGATGCCTCAACTATTATTATTATTATTATTATTATTGTTGTTGTTGTTGTTGTTGTTATTATTGCAGTGGTGGTGTAGTACTGGCAGTAATAGTACTTGTAGAAGTGTATATCACAGACAGAAAAAAGATATAGATAGATAGATAGATAGATAGATAGATAGATAGATAGATAGATAGATAGATAGATAGATAGATAGATAGATAGACAGCCCTAAAGTTTTAAGAAAGTTAACCACCCTCTTCCTCCATCATTTTTATATCTTCTTTCAGTTAGGTAAATAAACATATATGTGTTAACCATTTTCTCAGATTGAATATTGATTCAAACAACTGCAAAAGACTTAGGAGGAAATATTGCTCAGCAGGGTATCACCAAAACACTCATTTTCTTCTCAGGAAGGTGAAGAAGACAAAGGGAAATTAAATTGGTAAAACACACAGCCTTTGTTTTGTTGCATTCAACATATTTGTTTTTCTCTCTGTCCTTCCTCTCTCCTTCCTCACTCACACACCCCCTCCTTTTTGTTTCTTTTAGCTCACTCTTGCCCTTCTTTTCCTTCACACTCAACATCTCTTCATTGAGCTATATGTCTCGGGTCTCCCTGAGGGCCAGTGGATGCTTAAAATTCCTGCCTGTTGTAACCTCTCGATCATTCACTTTCTTGTCTGCCTTCCCCACCACCAAAGGGGGGCACAAGGAGAAATTCGTCTCCTGCTGGTCTTTCTGAATGTCTCACAAAACCTCAAAGTGCCAGTTAAACACCCCTCATCCATTTGACTCTCTTGCACCCAAAATCACAGCAGGGAACTTCCAGGTAAAATATATTAATTTGACTTTGATATAATGAAAGACCTTTTGTCATATGAGGAGTCAAAAGTATCTTTTGAAGTCCTCTTGGCTTGAAAACATCATGAAGTTTACTGTATATAGTTGATGTGCTTTATGCCCTTGTGTGGACTCATGCAGAGTTTTTATTAACCAGCTTGGGAATGTTTGGTAAAAAAAAACAAAACAAAAAAAAAACAAAACAAAAAACAAAACAAATGCCTCTATTTATGCCCTTTTCTTATTCTTTCTTCTCTATCTTGAGTGTGCATGTGTACTGTACTTGTCTTCAAGTTAATACAGCGTTTGTGAAATTCTTGCAAATGAAATGCATTCATCATTAATAAAACACCATTTCCCATTCACACATTCATTGTAAATAAAGTGCCGTAGAGGCTGCATAAGAGCATTACACATATAAGATTGCAAGCAATTTTACTTGTTTAGAGTCTCAGTGATGGGATATGTTGTACTCCTCTTGTATGAATCCATACACTGACATTTGAAAAATATAACAATGCCTTATGTCATCATAAAACCTGCAGCTGTGTATATTAAGCTTTGTGTAACGTTCTTACAGCTTAGATATGAAACTCTGTACAAAGAAGCTCCACAAGACTTTCGTCTGGCCATCTTCTCCAACATTAAAGCGTTTCCCTGCAGGTGGTACTGTAGAAGTGAGGCATCTTAACTTTTCAACACAATGCCCTGAGGGGAGGCTGCTGGTGTGAGGAAGGACACGTCACCAGGCTGGTATTTCCCCTGAAGCCTCCTCCTGAGGTCAGAAACTGATGTTCAGCCATGTTCCAAAGAGAGCATTTACTCAAGATCATGAGAAGAGCGTTAAAAAAATGTAGCCAGGGTGCAGGCCTTGCCTTAGTTATTCAACTTTGGCTGACTGGTTGGAGTAGAGGACAATCCACAGCTTTAGGGTTAAGTGTTTTAAAAAATTTCCCTCTTTTCGGCCAGCATATTGTTAAACCTTTTTATACAAGTGTAACAGCGGCTTTATGTTCATAGACTAGACGCCAGCACTCTCTTGCCATTAGAGAATACAGAGGCAGTTTTGCAATTTCTGTTATTAGTCTCTTTATGTTTAATGTGATCCCTGTTACTTGGATGTTGCCCCATCAACAGCATGATACTGAGCTGATCCGTGTTTGACAGATTGACCAAAATTAAATTCATCACCATCAAGCTGATGGGCAGTAATAGGAGGTGTTCTGGAATTATTAAGATGGAATGCTGCTGTAGCTCCCAATCCATCACTGAGCTGGATTACCTTCACTAAAGGTTAATAGATCTACTAATCATCAGATGACCTCAATGAGCAGATGAGTCAGCAGCAGGTCATAGTTCATCTGGATGTCAGACTCCAGGTGAAAGGTTCTTCAGCACGACTTTTATTTTTAACTACACAGCGTACTGGTTACTGTGATATATGTTGAAAAGTAAAAGCACAGCTGAGTTACACTTTAGATTTTTATCTAAATTCAGTTATTGGCTACAAAGGTAATGCTGACTGTTAGGAAAAATTATATTTACAACTTTTATTACAGCTGACCAGTAGTTATGCTAATTGCTAGTTTGCATAACTGCTTGTAAGGACTTCATAACTGTTAGTTATTAACCACTGATAACGGTTAGCATAATGCATACCCGAGATTAGTTAGTAATAAAAACTTATCATTAAATATTAAGCAGCCTACATCCAGTGATTAATTGAACCACACTGGTTTACACAGTAAGTCATTAATTTAAGTTGCAGTTCAAGGTAATCTGTTTACTTTTCTTTGGTATTATTATGTCATACAGTGACATCCTGCAAATGCACCGTGGGAGAAAGAAAAAACAGTAGCAGCACTTCAAAAAAAAATGCCTTCTTTGATAATTGAGGGGGCAAATAAAGCCAGTTTAGTGCATATTCACACACAAGTTCATGTTGCTGAATTATCTGAGTGACAGCAGCATTGTTGCTAAGATTGCTGTATTGTACAGTGTGAGCTTGCACTGGCTGTTTATGTCAGAATCTCCGTTGCAGGTTCAGGGGATTATCTGCATCAACTTTAACCTCCCTTTCCGCCTCACACACAGGACACTGTCGCACAACAAATCGCATCAGTCCCATGTTGAATGGACAGCGTAAAAAATATGTAGTCCGGCAGGTATAAAATATCAAATCTTTTACATTTAATCAATGTTTTACTTAAACTTGTGACGTTCTGGTGGGCTTAGCAGTGTGAGACCAGGAATTTACAGCCTTCTGGTCAGTTGTTGATTTTCACTATCAGCCTGTATATACAATAGTTTTCTCCAGCTTCCTTCCAAAGTCCAATTACACACACACAAACACACACACACACACAAAACACACACACACACACACACAAAACACAAGTAAATCTATGATTCAAAATATGTTGTTAGCCTTCTCTCTATGTGCTTGCTCTGTGATAGACTGACCACCTGTCCGGCAGTGTCAGATGGGATAAGCTCAAGCACACCGTGACAGGATAAAGCTGTTATGACTACTGGGAGGATGGATTATTATTATTATTGTTGTTATTATTATTATTATTATTATTATTATTATTATTATTATTATTATTATTATTATTATTATTTTCATTTTTATTGCCAGTAGTCATAGGTCTAGTCATTTTACAGTCGCGCTATTGAATGATCATTAAATATTAATATTAAATATAGGATGCATACCACCCATAATTTACAAGAATTTTCTTGTACATCTTTATGGAAATAAGGCTCAACTTCAAATTAATTTCCAGTAATACACAGTCATAAAAAAGCTGCAGCAAGAAACTCTACAAAAAAACATGATTTGGCAAAGCTGCTGCAAGTAAATCGCTGCAAATGAAATATGAGAAATTTCACTATGTACTTCCTGAGCCTCTGACTGGGCTTTGGCTCTCACCAGTAGAGACGGAGGTAATTTATCCTGCCGTTAATCTGTTTTAGCCGCTCTATGAGGGCCAGATTTCTATTTAATTTCATAAATATTTACAGGATTTAGGCTCTCGAGTCATGTTGCCCCACATCAAAAGTCCTCCTCCACAGAAAAAAAAAGAAAAAGGAAAAAGACCACCTGGTAGCATTTGGAGCCACACAAAGTGAATCCAACCATCCCTCTGTCATCTCTGTAGCACCAGCAGCAGGTTGCATGTTTGGAACGGCAACTGGGATCTGGAGTTGTTCCCAGACTTGGTTGTCAGTGGCCACTGTCAGCTTTAATAGTGACTTCAAGCCAAAAACTAAGACAAATTGCTCAAATCAAAACTCTGTGGTGAAAACGAATACAGTCTATACAGTACTCTGGCTCAGGAACCAATATCACAGTGTGAATAGAAAAAAGCAAATTTTAACTTGTGAGATAACGCTGTGGCCTTTGGCGATCCCTTACTGTCTCATTAAAACATATAGTTATTTCAATTAGCCTCTGCAGTCGAGAGGGAAACTATTTACTCACCAGTGCTACCTGCATATTTAATAGCGTCACCCTGTCGCTTGTGCCATCTTAAAACAGGCATCCAGTGCATTGGGTTCTGTTGTAATATTATGTGAGTAGTTTATTCAAGAAAACTGGTATTTAGGGGATTGATGGAATGAGGAGAAGTGAGGAAAAGTCTGACCAAGCTTATTAAACCGGCTGCTCCTTACCAAGTCTCACATCAGCACTTAGTGTGATGTCTCTGAGAGGAACCAAAGTGGCTGCTTACTGCATTTCTTAAAGTGCTTCACCCCAAGGCGACACTGCTCCCTGATAGCAGAGCCCTGTTTGTGGGAACCACCACAACAAACCCATCGTGCTATTTTCAGTTTATGCCATGAATTCACACTGGAGTTACATGTAATCTCATTTAAAAAAAAGCATAGGATATTTTAGGTCATGGCAAATGTGATGATAGACATAAAATTAGAGGTTAAAAGAAAAGAAGAAAGAAAATTAGTCAAAGTGATGAGAAATTGAATGTAGCCTGTGGGCTTGCAACAACACACACACACA
>JAOWBL010000004.1:10732906-10752228 GCA_028564865.1 Zenarchopterus dispar
AAAAATCCACTTTTTAAATTGACTCTCAACCCACTAACCTCAAATATTTAAATACTATGAACATACAATAAGTGTACATGAGAAACTGCAGTCCAAAGCTGTCAACAGCAATGAGATTTTATGTAATTTAGCCAACTTGGACAAGACTAAAGACTTTAGAAAAGAATTTTGTCATGCTTTGTACCCTAATGTACAAGAAAGCTTAAGTGACAGCATTCATTCCATCCCACGCACATAATTGGACCCAATATGACTGAAAATTTACAGCTGAAAGCTGTTAAAACATGCACAATCGTTCCCCCTCAGATCTGAGTCAAGTAAAGTTAGAGCTGAGACAAAGGCCACTCAAAAATAGCATGTAATAGTAAATGGAACAATTGTGGATTTAACTCGAAGAAAGGAACTTAGTAAAGTGACAAAAAATAGTTCTTATCAAGAAGACACTTTATCTCCAAACATTATCCTAATCTGGTACATAAATAAATAAACAGTCATAGAGACAGAAGTTATTTCTGACCTTATGTGCATTTAATTTCCCCCAGGCTCTTCCCCCTATACCGGCGATTATACCCACGTGGGCTTGCTTAATCTGACCCACGGCACATGTTTACTGATTTCTGTCATGGGAAGAGTCGTGTTTGTTGCTGTCCTGCCCTGTCAACCACATCTGGACTCCCAGAGGGGCAAAAATCATTCTCTGATCATCTGGAAGAAAGAGAGGCTACATTTAAATCTACTCTGCGTGCAACAAGAAGAAGATTTATGCGGATAAGAAAGTGATCGAGCATTTTTTTTCTCTCCCCTGCTTGATCCTCTGCAGACAGCAACTTTGCCGGACGCGGAGCGATGGAATGACTTGTTCTCTGCGCTTTCTGTCAAGCCTGTGCGCGCTGGAGCTCGCAACTTTACCAAAATGATGCTCAGCTTTGCCCTGCGCTCACTGGTTCGGCTTGCAGCAGTTTTGACGGTTCTTAAAGGTGAGAGCTGTGACTGCGGTTGTATCAGGACTTTCTTGTTTTGTTTTGAAGAGATTCATTGTTGTTGATGCAGAACTAAGGTAGAGAGTTCAACATGTACGGAGGCAGCTGGCTTGGAAGTAGCTCTAAGGCTTCAGCTGTGTTTACAGAAGAACTGGATGTAGGATTTACTTTATTGCACCTTGGATGATTTTATGTTTGAACAATTGTATGTATATATGTTTCTGCATAAACTGTGCAAAGATTCACTAAAACACTATTCAGCAGATCTGTACCTTTTAGGAGAAACACTTAAGGGATGCTTATGGCATTTCTAAGAAAATCCCTGATTCACATTGTCTTTATCTGACTGTTTCATAAGGCTCTAAGGTTAGGAATTCGTATTCTGTCAGGCTTGGTGGTTACAACCAATGGCCTCATCTCATTTTGTTATCCCTCTGTCCAAATGAAAGCGACAGCATGGCTCTCCAGTGGGCATCAGGAGGCTTCATCTGTGGGATTAAAGAGGCCCGAAGCTGAGGTTGCACAGCTGTTTCTCTGGTTGTTTAAAGATAACCTGCATTTTGGGGCTCTGAAGCCACAGTGAGCAGGCAGTCTCACTGTGATAGGCTACTGCTATCATGCGAAAGACCTTTCTCCGAGATTGGCTGGGCTTATATCTATGCATGATATCTCTGTGCCTGTTTTTTATCATACATACGCGTGGCTACTGTATTTCTGCATCTGCAGGACTCAGCTGGGCCCCCAGTGCGTGTCTAAGTAATAGAGTTCACCCCTTTGATATTCTCTCCTCTTCAAAACCATGAATATGCATGGCAGCCATATCTAGTCCAGTCACAGATGCGCTGCCCCATGTGTCAGTGAAACTTTCTTGAGGTTCATCTATCATTCACTAGTACTGTTCAAAAAAATCCCACATAGTTAATTTATCTTGTAGTACAACAAGATGCCTATGGCGAGTCCACCCAGGGATCACTAAATTCCTACTTGATTAATTCATTGTGCATCTTCCACTGAGGGATGTGTTAGACTAATATAGAGCTTTAGTCAGCATTTGCCTAAAAGCAAAAATCTTGATCATCACCAGCCCCTAAGTATTGAAACAGTTAACTGAGAGCCTGTGTATGCATCAAATGGAACAGACATTAATTTATGGATTTCAGAAGGCTTCTTGATGTACAAACTTCAGTAAAAAGGGTGATAGAAATCTGTCTGGAGGAGATTATGACTGCAATAAAATCTCAGCTAAATTAAAAAACAATCTGAGCAGATAAGCATTAGTAGAGAGATATTCAGCCGCAAATAGAAAAAATAGAAGAAAAACCCATTTACAAATGGATCATATTAGCATGTTTTGCTTTATCTTTGTTTTGCTTTAAATTTGCACATATCATCAAGAATTTTTGTGACCTAACCTTAGCTATTTTGACCTGTGAAGTTCCAAACATCATCTGTATAATCTCTTGAACCTATATGATTTTTTTTTCTGAACACAACCTGTTTAATATTAACCTTGACATCTGTTCAGATTTTCCCTTTTCATTCAGAAGGAAATCTGATTTACATATAGATGCACTCATGAAATAGGGTTTGAAAATCAGGAAAGAATGATATATCCCTTCTAAGACCGTAGGGGAAGCGCAGTTTTAGCTTTGGCCAAGGTCTTTGCATGTAGATAGGATATTTCTCTGAGGTAAAGGAAAGACATATTCACACATTAATTCTGCAGCACTTCAACATGAGGGAGGGCAAATTACCAGGTGCCTTTGGCAGCAGGAAGTGAAATCTGTCACATACCGCATCCGGTTGGGACAAACAGTCACGCACAATTTGCAAGAAAGGCTCAGATGCCACATTTGCCAATTCTGCTATATTGGATTGCATAGACCAAGTATGTCAAGAGTGCAGAGTTGACTTTTATTGAGAGACGAGCACAGCAAAGACCTTAGCTAAACAAAATATGACATAAGTGATGTTTATATGGTAGTGCTGTAGTGTAAGAAATATTGACCTGTAAAATTTGCAGTGGTAGAGCCCATTTAGCAGTCATTTGTTGTGAATGTGTAGTTATTCTGTTTGCACATTTCATTTATGAACCATAAATCATGTGGTTAAATTGCAGACAATAGAAAGGGCTTTGTAGTCTATGGTCTTCGTTTACTGTCTTCTTGCTATAACGAGTGCCATTGTTGTCAAATGCATTGTTTACCTTTGGGAAATAAGAATAACACAATTCTATATTTGGTCTTTAAAACCCACAAAGTATGAGTTCCCTTGTTCTTGACTCTTAGCTGGACAGCTAAATAAAAATAAACTAGCCATATTTAATAAATAAAGTCATTGCCTTTATAGTACTTCCTCTTGAAATCAAACATTTAGGTAAATGTGGACCAAACATTTGTAGTTGTTGCAGCACACTAACAAAGTGATTAAAGACCATCTATCACAAAAATGTAACAACATTCGGAATTTAAGCAAGCAATTTCTTTTTGTAAATTCTTCTCTTTCAGTTGCTGAGAGTCAGAAACTTGCTGAAGACACTGGGATCTTCTCCAATCCATCCCCTGTTTATCCCATTATTAACTTCCAGGTACTCAATGCAGATCATGTATTTCTGAGACAGGATGGTCTAGAGCCATCAGGGAATTCCACCCTGAAAGTTCAGGCTCAGACGTTTCTCATTACGGGCCCAGGTGCCGGGATCCTCCAGCCAGCTATCAAGGCTTCGTTTGGGCCCCTGGCTGTGGATGCATCCATTCCTTCGGAACTGCTGCTCAGCGGACGCAGAATTCTTGCAGCCATTTTGGTCCACCAGGTTCGCTCCTCATCCCCTGTTGTTAAGATTCTCTTCCACATGCCCACTGAAAGTAATATTACATTTGGGCAAGAAGCAATGGGATCTAGAGGAGACACTGAGAAGAAAAATAGCGGGACAAAGGCCAAGGACAGAGCTCACTGTGTGACAGCCTATGCCTTCTGGGAGACAAAGGAAGTCCGTGGGTCTTGCTTGGTGTCTCCAGGTGGATTCTGTGTTGCACAGCTGAAGCCAGAGCCCTCCTGGTTTAATCCAACTAGCAGATCTGGGAGCTCTAGCAGGGAATCTGAAAAAACTGAAGGAAATAAGGGACCTCAAGGGAATGTTGTAGAAGTCTACTTCCAAAGTAGAAGGGACCAGACTGGTCAATGCGCTCCACAGGACAGCCTGCAAAGAGTTGGAGTGGGAAGAGGGAGAGACTCCAGGGGATCCGGAACACCTATGAGGCGGATTGGAAGTGTCACCCTGCTCAGAGCTCCACCAGGGAACCCCACTTTCCTTCGGCTGAGGCTGGGAGGTGCTGTGGTGATCCAAACTTCTTCCAAGCCTCTGAAGACCACTGACGTAGCAACTTTCTACATTTTTCTGGCTAGTACATCGACCTTGGAAACTTTCACACTTAGGTGAGAGATCTTTTCCTATCTTTCTGACATACTTTTAAAGAAGTCTTATAGTGTTGCAGTGAGCCATTCCTTGGCTTTGATGGTAGACACTCATGATGTAAATAGTCATCTTTAGTTAAAGAAATTCAACATATGATTGATAACATGTTATAAAAGACCTTCAGATAAAGCTAGTATAGAGGTCTCCAATTTTCCTGGTCTAAATTCCAATCATATGTTGAACATAAAATTAAAGAAGACCTTCACACAGGTGGATACTGAGCCATCTTCTACTGTTCAGTTTTATTCTGGCTTCTGATGGTAAGGTATCTTCAAGTATGTACAAATTTTTGTGGCCTTTCAGGTTCCAGGGTTCAACCCTGGTCCACATTCATGTCTGGGATTACACCTACAAGGAGAGATTTCAAGCTCTTGAAGAAAAGCCGTTACACAGTGATTTATAAGCAGTTTGCTGGTTGGGATCACAACCTTCAGAGTTACTGATAGTTGAGGAGGAAATGAGACACTTTCTCATTTTTCACTTTAGGCTGTATTGATTTTTTTTCTAATATGGCTGAGAACAATGAAGAAGCCAAGTATTCAAGGCATGCTCCCTCTGTCCAGAAGAAGATGTCATCGTTTTTAGAAATCGTAGTAATGGTCTGTGTAGCTGAGCATGCTGAGACAAGCATTTAGGGGGAATTACATGAAAAATGATTGTTTCTGAAACATGTAAAGTGTACGAACCCAGGCATGGTATATTTGAGCATATTCATGAAGGATAAGCTCCATGCATTTAAACGATTACTTAAGGCACTTTAATATTGATGGGGCTCACCATCAAGGCCATGCAATAAAATGCATGAGTGCCAAAATGACTTGTGTTGTCTGCCAGTTTCACTGACTTCATAAATTTCTGACATATCTTGTCTGCTTCTGCCTCACTGTTAGGGAGGGAGTTATGGAGAGCACTCTTCCATAAACACGGAAATAATTGGCAAATGATTCACTGGTTTTCATATCTCAACATCCCACTAACATTTCAACAAGGTTCTGTGGTTATTTGACTTCATAAATAATGCATTTGTTTAATGGAGCAGGAAAACAAATAACTAATCTTCTTAAGTCCTCTGGGTAAAAGTGAAGTCAATATAAAAGCAGCCCTGTCACACTGAAACACACAGTTCAATCTGTTTTCAGAGTTTCTCTGAGCAGCATTTGAGGCGCATCAATGGGCAGAATATAATCTTTTTTCTTTTTTTTATTAGAATCCATCATATCAGTAAAATATGCTAATATAGAGTCCATTTTCTAAAAAAAGGGGGACTTTGAATAAATATAAATAGAAACAGAATGTAAAAACTTGGATTATTTAAACCTCATATTTAACTGAAAATAGACAAAGACGACTTAGCAAATGTTGAAAATGAAAAATGCTTTTGAAAAAGATATACTTATTTTGAACTTTGTGTTCCAACATTGTGTTCCAAAGAAGTTGAAACGAAAATAGTTTACCTGTGTGTTGCATTACCTTTTCTTAAAACAACACTCTAAGACTGTTTTTACACATGCTCTCTAATTCTGAAATGTTCCAGCAATGTCCTCTACAGTGGGCAAATGAGAATGCAACTGTCCAATTTTTTGAATGTGTTGCAGAGACTTTCCTCCCTGTATCCTAGTCAAACGTCTCAAAAATCAGCAAATGAGGCATTTTGTGAACAAAACAGCTAATCTTGTGAAGCATTTAGTGCCATATTGCGGTTAAATTCAAATTGATGAGTCACAAAAATCAGCAGTCATCCAAGAGAATGTACCACCAGTCTAGTTTGTGGTAAATGAAATAAGGATTTTCATTCACCTATTTGTATTTAAATAAAGTATTTTTTATTTAATCATATACTCTATTAATCCATGAATTAATGGAGTATTTTTTAATTGATTTGGTTTGAATTTTATGCTTCCTTTAGACCAAGGCAGACCTTCTATCCTTCCCTTACTTTTCACTATTTGAGAGTTTGTCTCCAGCAGAGTCTGTGGTTGGTATTGACTTTCTGAAATAAGCAAGACCTTCCCAGTGAAAAAAAAGCTGAATGGATGATAGCGTGGGCATGTTGCCCAAGACTTACAAACATGATTCAGCATTGCTATGACTTTTACAAATAGAGAGGTTACCCTTTTTATGCCATGTGCAGCAATGCATCTTCACACTAATATGGATACTTTTGAAGCATGCCCTGATAATGAGGAGAGTTGATCTCATGTTTATTTCCAAAAACATTTTCAAGTTTTCATTCATCATACAGCAAAACAGCTTTCATATTTAGTCCCATCCATAATTAATGATCAGTGCTTGAATGAAAGGGTGGCAGCACAAACTGTGCTTGGTGATAATAGTTTTATACTTTTTTTTCTTCTGAGTCCATGCATTTATTTCTACTCTCTCAACCATTTCGGCTTAATCCCTCTGAGGAGAGGGGTCACCGCAGTGGATCATAGTCCGCACATCGATTTGGCCCAATTTTTATGCTGGATGCCCTTCCTGACGCAACCCAACAAGCACAGAGAGAGACAAACAACCATTCATTCACACACCCACCTCCAGGCAATTGAGAATAGTCAGTCAACCTAAACATGCACGTTTTTTGGACTGTGGGAGGAAGCCGAAGTATTCGACGAGAACCCAAGCAAGCATGGGGGGAACATGCAAACTCTACACAGAAAGACTCCCACGTAAGGGAGCTGACCCAGGAACCTTCTTGCTGTGAGGCAACGGTGCTAACCACTAAGCCCAAACATTTATTTCTCCTATAGAATCAATATATTTAACAATTGCAGCAGGGGATTTGAGTCCTTTCCTAAATGAAGAGGGATTTCTTACTAGCATCATCTTTAAAACTTCCATACTGGGAAGAAGAAATCCCAAATTCTTTTAAATTAATAATGAATATTACTTTTAAATTGCTCCACTTATGTCACAGAGAAGTACTGCCCCCAACTATGATTGAATTACCCTTTTTTGGGATGGTCTTTTTACACTAAGATACATGTCTGTGGCTAACTACTAAACTAAGAAAGTATCACTCTGCATAGCATTTACTATCATGTATTTGTTCTTTTTTTTTTTGGTCTAACAAGCTAGAGGTTTGTGTTTGCAGTCTTTACTTTTCTTATGGGTTCTGTTTATAAATAATGGCAATATCCTCTTTATTCTGGCACTGAAATCATATAATCTTTCATGCACACTAGGCATACAGTAATCTGTTGTAGGCCCTTGTTGAATGGGGAGAAATGCAAAAATATTTTGTGTACATTATTAATTCACAGGGTGAATAGTTTACCTATGACTAAAAGCATTCCCTATGTTTTGTCCAATATGATATTTAACGTACACAAACACAAATACTCCTGCACACGCACATTTGCAGAGACCCAGGTCACTTGATATAGCTCAGATTGCATTATGGAAATTAAGTGAATAAGATCTGGCAGAGACACTCTGACCCTTCAGCATCTGTTGTTTTGACTGTTTGCAGGGATTTGAAGCCCATTCACCTGAAATTCCCCAATTCGTTCATACTGACCGTAGCACTGTGTATTCTTCCGTCAGGTCAGTTATTTCTGTCTGGGTATTTCTGACCTACTGCCACATCCAGAATGAGATTGAAAGAGAAAAGGCGACTGAGTGCAGCACTTAAGTCCAAGTGAAGACTAGCTCTGAGGAGCTTGGCAAAGTGATTGATTCCTCCTGGGAGAAATCCCTGCTTTACTTCGCTCTTTGGCCCAAGACTGAGTCCACTCCAGCAGGGTTAGGCCAGATAATCTGCGGCCCTGCTTGAAAATGAATCAAAAGGGTAACCCTTCAAGGTTGAGATGATCTGAGCCAACTGCCAGGATTAACAATGTGTGTGTGTGTGTGTTTGTGTGTGTGTGTTTTATGTTCCCCACCTGTTAAACACACGTCCCACTAGTAACACTCATCTGAAAATTTGTCTAAGAGCTGAGAGCCTTCTAACTTTATTAGTTTTAGACTAAAAGACAGGCTTGTTTTAGTAAAGTATTGGTGAAGAGTTGTTCACTTTAAAGGTTTATGTTCTTTCTGCTCCCCACATGTGCTCATGAACTCTGGGTAGTTGCTGACAAAGACAAAAGAGCAAGTACAGAAGTGGCTGGAATGAGGTTTCCCTGCAGGGAGGCTGGTGTCTGCTTGTGGACAAGAAGCTCAGTGAACCAGGAAGATCCTGGCATTGAATCACTGCTTCACCACGTTCAATAGGAACCTGCCGAAGTGTTTTGTCCCCCTAGGGAGGTTGGTCATCAGGTGCTGCTGTCACTGTGATGCTGAGCTCGACACGAAGGAAGAAAATGATTTATTAAATGTTGAAAACAAAAAGAAGCATTGAGCTTTGGAAGAATGAGGTTCTAATAGTCTTGAACTGTAAAAAATTCAGATATAAGAGCAGGAGAACAGTTTTTCTCTAAAAATACAGTTTGTTGATTTGTATTCTGATACATCTCCTTAAATCTTTTTTCAATATTTATTTGTTCAAACACTCATTGAAATTGTAAAATAAAGCTTTTGAAGATCTGGCCTCTGGCAGTAAGAGGTTTGATAAAGGTATTGATCTCTGCAGCAGTGCATGTCTTCATCCAGCAGCGCTAAATTGTCTGCTTGTAAGTTTGCTGCAAAGGCAAAACTACAATAGATGTGTGTATGTTCAGATTCTTGCATATTTTGTTTTATTTTATTTTTTCGAGTAACTCTAATTGTGCACTAATCTCAGTGGTTAGTTATTAATCCAACTACATCATTTATTTATCTAGCTGCACTTCAAAGTGTCCAGTTAGGATGTATGTAGCATCCCTGACTCTGTCACATGCTCTAAAACAGTGGATGCTAAAATTTGTGTGATGGCAGGATGTAGTTATGAGGAAAGTGCTGATCTTTCAGTCTTTTGCTTTCCATTGACATTGGCTATTATATTATGGCCTTACTGTTTTCTGTCATGTGGAGAATGCTAACAGCTTAGATCACAGTTTGCAAAACTAAAAGCATTCCTTAAGTCCCCTCCTCCCCTTTTAATTTTTCTCATCATCATCATGATCATCATCATGTTCTCCTGAAAAATCTTCAAAAGCTGAATGTTGCTCCTAAGTTCACATGAGCCAAATTCTACTTGAAGTTTTGGCATGAAGAAAACTATTTGAAAGACACAAATTAAAGCTCCCATCTAATGTGTTTAAGAGACTCACTGGATGTTACACATTAGTTACAAATAATGTAATTTCTTTCTATCACTTTTAAACTGGCTGAATAAACTGCTCTATGATCCCAGCTACTAATATGTTACTGCTCTTGCTGCTCTTGGCTTAGTTTTGGATTTAGAGGACTGTCTGCTCCAATCACATTATTTATAATTAGCGCTCTATCTCTCACATCAGAGCTGTGTGTCTGAATCAGACATCTGATTAACCGAGGCCCAGTTCACCACAGAGCTAATGGGAATTTAATACCCCTGCTGATTCTCAGTTGGCAAACAGCCTGTGACACATCTGTCTGACTTTGACCCACCTCGTTTGACACATCATGAACAGCCAAACACACAAATGAAGGCAGGCAACACACACAGCAAGCAAGCAAAAAGCCATACGTAGGTGTGTTGTATTACGTGCTCTTTGTGTATGTGTTTACTGCAGGGCAGCGGTGAAAGCAGGACTTTCCTTCAGTGCAGCTCGGCCCAGTGATTCAGCACTGTGGGATATTTTGGTAGAGCCTGGTAGAGGAGCGAATCCCAACACTGTCACTGTTGTCTGCCACAGGAAGGCGACGGCCACCACAAAAAGGTTAGTGTTACATGTGCATTACAGGCCTGTCACCTAATTGTTATCAAACACTACTCTTTGGTCCCTTTGAGGCATACGCTGCTTTCTACTAATTGTGGAGCAACTAAACATGTCTGTATCATGTCTGAAGGACCCTCAGGTGCATTTCTGCAAGATTTTACAACTCTAATCTGACAAGGTCAGACCAAATATGTATCAGTTTCCACATGGCACAAGTGCGAACTGTTGCGGTCCCGTTAACAGACGGTCACAGTGAATTAATTTGGCAGATAATTAGCTTTTCAGAGGAACCCAGCAGTTTATGCTATTAAATAATTAAAGGGTAATCATGTCCAAACTTCCTTGCTGCAATGTTTTTTTCTCAGCATCAGAAGCAAATGAATGACATTAAATGTTTAAATGGGCTTCAGCTGTGGCCATAGCTTCTTTCTCTCAGAACAGGCATCACTTCATCTGCAACAAAAAGATACTGTGTGCTTGTCAAGGTTTGTGGCAGGGAGCAGCTCACCAAGGGCATCCTATTGTGTAGGACTTTTTAAATACACTATGCTGACAGTTTCTCTTTGTCAGATTGTCACTAGACTGCTTTATGTCTGCTATCTCTTGACCCTTTGATCAAAGTGAGCTTGATAAAAAATAAACTTAGAAACAACCTTGTGGTTTCCTGATCTCAATCTTTCAGATTCCCACCACACTTGTGAGTGATATAAATTTTGATGGAACAAACTTCAGCTTGCTTTGAGAAAACTGTTTCTCCAGAAAGACTGTGTGTTAGAACCAAATGAGAAGCAAATATTCATTTTGCGTTACTTGCAGGTTTTCAGGTGCTGGCGTGTTTTTGGAGAAGGAGCAAAGCTTACCTCTATATACACCATGTGTCCTAGTAATGTTTATTTCCACCTTTTCCAAGAGGACTCTCCCGAGACCATGAGAACTTATGTTGCTTCCTAGACTTGTGCAAATATTTGCACCCTTGAAATATTGCTATTTTTCTGTCACAGTATGAATGTGGACCTCTTAACTTCACAAATGTGGCCAGTTTAACCATTTTAAACCTGCTTGAAAATTTTTCCAATGTGTTTGGAATAGCAAAGAACCACTAACAGGACCGATGACAAGCTTTGCCTCTCAAAACTTATTTACCCTACGAAAACAGACCGAAGTGCAGTCATATATCAACAAATTTAACTATGGTATATTTACCATCACTGCTAATTTTTTGCTACCTGCAAGCTAGCTAAATTACTTAAAGAGGTAATTTTAAGTTTGTTCTTTGCAAAATACTTTAAGATTAAACTATCCAGCCATCTCAATTCTTGGTCAGTACCAACAAACACAGAAGAAACTATCCCTTGATTTCACTGGAATTGAAAACCAACCAGAGAAACTAAGCATGTGGCAGGAGCAACAAGCAGGCAGGGCAACAAGTAAACTAGTGTCAAAAAAAGTTATCCAAACCAGTGAATAAACAAATGAATGATTTTCTTAAATTAATTTTTTTAAATCAATGGGACAACATATATTGATAGACATGACCATGTAAAAGCAATCATCCACATTTAAAGTGGTTTAAAAAACACTCACACAAGAATTTTGTACAATACCTATTCTTATGTTAGCTAAGTTTTGATGAAATGTTTCACTTTAACTGTTGACTACTGGATATGAAATTATAACTAGATAGCTTATTTCCACCTCTAGTTCCACTAGCAGGTTCATGCCAATCAGTTAAAAGCAATAAAAATAAAAACATAAAAGACAGTAAAATGCAACAACTACACAGGAAGCGATACACACAATAGTAATTCAGAAGTTGGGTGACCGCAAGAAGTTATTGTACAGGATATAAAAAGGTGAATTATTTTGCATACTGCCCTTAGCTTGTGTTACACGCTGCTAATAGCACACAGTTGCACATGAAGGTGAGAGTTAGACTAAACTGAACAAACTAAATTCACCTGCATAGATGTATTATACAGGGTATGGCACCAAGTCAGCATACGTTAAATATTTTTATGTACGCACGTCTGTGCAAATTAATAAATGGCACCCCAACAGTGAAGCCAGACAGAAATAACTTTATATGTGAAATAAGTTTGTGATCATGGTATTGGTCTTCCAATACCCATATCGTAAGGTTTTTAGTAAATGATGTAAGAACTGGGAGTTCACATATTGTTCAAACATTTGATTTAAAATATATAAATGTTACCTCTAATCTTCAATACACTAAAAGTTGAATAGATGTCATTTGTTATTCATAAAATACTTGAATGCACTTTTTGTTTTAGTTGTGTGACTTGACATATTTGTGCAAATAATTTTCTGAATTCATATGTAAAATGTTTGTAATTTCTTTTCCTGTTGTGTTTTTTTCACCCCACAGCAACTGACCACAGGCTTCTACTTTTAGAGTTTATAAAGTCTAATGTAGTGGGTGCATAGACAATTACTGTGTGCAATAACAGTAGATTTTTGTTTCAACCTCATGACTTTGTTTGACACAATACAAGTGTATCCAAAAAGTTGTTTATTGTTTATGAATTGTTGTGGTGCCTTATTCATAAAAAAAAGAGATCATTTGAAAAGTCAGGGCTGTTGTTTGCTCTAACAGTTTGGCCAGAGCTACTAAAATATTCCTTTTTCATCTTGATTTTTTTTTAAATTCTTCTGGTTCCACAAACTGCAGATTATATTAAATGTAAAAATATGAACTTATTGCCCGTGCAGAAGGAGTTAATTATCAGTTATTGGTTTTGGCTTAAAGTTTTTACATCATGAATCTCCAGACTCTTATCACAAAAGAGATTTTTTTTTGCTAAATTAAGTGAGCTGACTATGGCAAATTGTTACAGACTTTATAGATTATTACTCCCAATAATGTTGAAAAAATCTAAACATTGATTGACAATGAAGTGCCACTTTATATGTAATTGTGCCACCCTCTCAGTTTGTTTGGCAGCTGAGCACATCATTACATTACATTGGTTTGGTGATGCAGCATCTCAAACAGCAATGTCCTAAAAAAATTAAGAGGTTCAATAAGCTTAAATATATAAAAGTTAGATTTTTAGTTGCTTACATCTCCTGCTGTTTTGGTTTACACAGTCACTGCAGTGTTGTGTAAAACTCTGACTTAAGGAGACTCTGTGAGGGTGTTAGGGAGACGTTAATTTATTTTCTTATCTCAGTTGAATGGCAGATATCTCACGCATGCTGTGACTCTCTCTGACACTTTCACAGGTCTGAAAATAGCCGTGGGTAACATGGAAGGACATGTGATCAATTTTTGAATGTATGAATATTAATGTTTTGACAAACCAATGAAGTACATATTACAGCACATGCACAAAACATGGCTTTAGAGAAATTATGCAGGGCCCAAATTCTCTGGGTTTTGTGGAAACATGAAAGCCTGAGTATGAGTTCGACATATACATCAGCAACAAGAACACAGAAAACCATTCCCCCTCAGAAATCCATCTAAATAAACTCAGTACAACGCAATGATTAAATCCTCTGAAATACGTCCACACTTGATTTATGACTGTGGTTATATTGTGGAAGGGGATGAACTTTTATTCGTGACTCCATCCCAGACCAGCCACTTCATGCATACCTCCAAAAGTGTTTGCTGGATAGTGTTTATACAGACAGTAAAGCTCCAAAAAATATGGATGGGTTAGTTGGTAATCAAGTGACTCAGCTGGGCTGAAGTAATGGTACACATGGCTGTGTTGTGGCTTTGGCTCATGTTTAGTAACCCAGCTCAGGTCCAGTACTTGTTGTCACATTTGGTCAGTTTGTTTGAAGATTTAGGGTAATTTCAGCTCCAAATGTAACACTGAGCTAAATATTCATCTAAAAGACATCATGTATAATGATAATAATTTAGGCAAGATCCAAACATTATTTTGATCCTGCAAGTGGGACAACTCAAAGGTGTCTTACAGAAGCTGAATCATTTCTGGTTTTCTGGTCTTGAACCATTACAGAGTCAAACTGCCCTCAGATGGAGCGCTGCACTGTAAAGGAAAATGACTAAGACTGAGACAAGTTGAGCTGAGTCAAACACAATATAATGGAAAAAAGGGCTCCTGTGACTGACTGAGATTCCAGTGTGGTTGAAAATGTTCATTCACACTGAAGGAACTTAATCGGTCGATCAGCCTGTATTTATACAGCACATTTCAACAACCTAAGTTGTCCGAAGTACTTCCCAGCATTAAAAGCAAGTTAAAGATCAATATAATAAACACAATAAAAATATAAACTGAAACACATTAAAATTAAGGTGAAATGTAAAAAGAAGTAGATAAAACAAATTAAAACAGAGAAAAGCCAATCAGAATAAGTAAGTTTTGAATTTGGCTTTAAACTGTTGCAGGCCACTGCAGGTCAGCGGGAAGAGCGATCCAGAGTTTGGGACCTGTGGCAGCAAAGGAATGATCACCTCACTGTTTTCTCCTCGACTGCAGGACCTCTGGCCAGCAGAACGCAGAACTCTATTGGGTTGGTGAAGGTTTAAAAGCTCACATAAATACAGAGCTGCAAGGCTATTAACTGCACTAAAAACAAACAGCAACAGCTTCAAATAAATTCTGAACTATACTGGGAGGCAGTGGAGGGAGTACAGGACAGGTGTGACATGTTCATTTGTCAGAGTGTTTGTCAACAGGTGAGCGGCAGCATTTTGTACAAGTTGGAGGCGATACAGAGAAGTTTGATTAACCCTGGAGAACCCAACAACCTTTTTTTTACATTGGGTATCAGCAAAAAATGGTCAAATTTGACCCCGTGGGTTCCCCAGGGTTAATTCCAAAATAAAGTGCATTGCAGTAATCAACCTGGAAACTGATAAATGCGTGGATGGCTTTCTCAAGGTCACTGCATCACAGGAAGGGCTTGACTTTAGCAAGTAGTCGAAGTTGACAAAAGCTTGCTTTTACAACCAAGTCAATCTATTTATCAAATTTTAATCTGCTGTTAAGGGCCAAGCCCAGATTTTTGGCAATGTGAAGGTGAGGGGTCAGAGCATCAAGACCTGGAGCTACTGCAGATACGACACAGCTGGGATGTGTGGAGTTGGAAAACACTATGCACCAGTTTTGCTCTTCAAACAGAGAAAATGATGTGACAGCCACAGTTTGATGTCACCCAAACAATGCATTTCTTCTCAGTGTTTCTTGTATGCTGCATTAATTTCCTAACTACATAAAAAAAAGAAAAGAAAAAAAAGGGACCATATCCAGAGCAAAAACTTCAAGCTTTAAGATGAGCCATGCCCACATGGTAAAATAATGATCCACTCATTCGCAGCTAATTTATGATTATTTGTGGATGGTCCGACATAGTTACAACCAGTCTTAAGAAAGCACCAATCCTGCATCACAGCAGAGCATCCCATCCCTTGATCCAATCTAGAAACAACCTTTTAATCCTCTCTCCATGGATTTTTTCATTTTTTTCACATCCGGTTGCAAGCAAGTCTTACCTAACATACCTTACATAAATTACTGCCATAAATATACCACTTTACAGGGTGAGGAAACAAATGAATCAAATAAATAAGGAAAAAGATATCAAGAAGAAACAATATTTTGCAAGTTCAAGGTATGTACTCCTTTTCCAGTTGTGTTACTGTGTGGTATTTACAATTTCAAGACAAAGCCCCAGTTGTGAACCAAAGTGATTTCTGGTGTCAGGGGTTATCAATTCAGTTCTTTTGGGTTTTACTCCCCAAATTGCTTTCCAAAAAACAAATAAAAACCATGAAAAATGACAACAGTCGGAGTATATTGTTGTAAATGCTTTTCTTTTGCTTCTTTGAAGAATGAATGTTAATTTTTAGCACATTCTCTGCCCGTTTTGCCAGATCCACAGAAGCTGGTTACATCAGTAATGCCTGGTGCTCATGCTGGTGGCACACACCAGCCGCCACCTCTGCCCAGCAACCTCCAGCCCACACAGATGCACACCACCCGCCGCCCACCCGACCCACATATCCGTAATCATCCATAATCACGGCTACATTATCCAGGCTTAGGAGCTTGCACGTTCAGAAGTGCAGATTAGGAAGCAGAGATATTCCAAGTTGGGTCTGTTTTACTGAGTTTCCACCAGGGGTCACATGGGCAAACATGACAACCAAGCGTATGCGCTAACAAACAGAGAAGTACTCACTTTGTCTCTCTTTCACACACACGCACACACACACACACACAGACACTGTCACCTCTGTACTCTGAGGTGACAGTAGATGGATTTCCAGGAAATATGGGCATTAAGCCCTTCACTATTCCTCTGTCTCTCTCCGGCTCAAACTCACATTATTTTCTGTGTGAATCATTTAAATCCATTTTAAATCTGTCAGAGTCTGTTACATTTTCAGGGATATGCAGGAAGATGAGACCAATATTAAAGTTGTCATTTTCTACATGGCTTGTTTATTTTTTGCTCCTAATGATAGACATCAAAATTAGACGTTACAGCCATCTCGAATATTTTCACATATTTCCCTCTATATTTGACATGTCACTCTTGGTGTATTTTATATAACAGTTTTGCCCTTTGTGTGATGTAAGTTGAACAATAAACTGTAGTCAGACTGGAAGATTTTGGTTTATGGAATCTGCATGTGTTTATATGTCTCTTCTGAATTGAGACAATTTAGCACATTGATGAGGAGCATAATTAGTCTTTGAAACCACACCAGGACACCATGAAAAGTAAAGGGAAGTAAAGGGCCATAAGTACAGGGAATCACCTACACAATGTCTTATTTCTGCTGTTTATTTTTATTTCCTGTGTGCAGTAATTTTAATCCACTGATGCATAACTTTAAACATGTTTTTCTAGCACTGTTGGGCTTCTCAAACCATGATTTTTTCCTAAAAATGAGACTAAAAAGGTCTTGTTTCCCAAGCTATTAGAAGTTGAAAACAAACAAGAGACTAATCAACAAGTCAGCTCATGATTGTGCAGTAGCTTGTGCTATTTCAGTGAAAACTACTTCACAATAGCATGTTTAGAGGCTTTGGTCATCTCAGATGTTAGGTTGGAGCAACGTCCATCTGCCAATTAGGACCAAAATACACCAAGAGAGACATCGCTTGGTGTATTTTGATTGTAAAAACTGCAATTGATTGTCACTTTTCACAGTTACCAGCCTTAATTATTCTGTCGTTTATTAAAAATTTAGAATTACCTGTTAATATTTTAAGTTTTTCACTCTGAAGGGGAAATTGTTGTAACTGCTATTGTGTGTAGGTTGTTTCTGTAAAGTTGCACAATTCTGTTACATCCCTAGAAAGAGCTTCACATTGTTCAGTAAAATTTTGTTCTCTGAGATCCAAAGTATGAAAAACTGATTTTCACCAGAATACTTTTCAAAAGCCCAACATGATAGTTTTAACTAAATTCTCTGAATTCTCAGTCATTTCAGCAAAGATCTATCTATTGTCACTATTGCTAATCTTTAAGCAGTTCAGAGCATGAGGAAAAATTCAACAAGTTTCCTTTTTTTTTTCTTTTTTTGTGTAAGTCTTCATTTGTACACAAACCTCACATACACAGATACACATACACTCATACACAAACCTCTCATACACTCATACACAAACCTCTTAAAGGATTTTTTTTTTTTACCTCATCCTTGATTCTATACTGCAAAGCAATCAGTTCCTTTGATATGACATAAATATTTATGGATGTTCACACAGGTTTGTGTCTGTTCTTGTTACCTTTTTAAATGTGAGTTTCAGCCAAGTACAGATTATTGTTTAGCTCCATGCAAAGTTTTGCTCTTCTTCAAAGTGTCTCATCTCCATTTACACCCTACTCTACATTCCCTTTGATCTCTTCTTACTGACAGGTATACCTACACGCACTCCAGCATCAAGTAACATCACATGCCATTTCTTTGACAATCCTTTGACCAGAATACTCGGCTGAAATCTCTGCCAGCTCACCTTATCTTCCCACCACACTCTCACACCTTATTCTTTCCATCTGCTGATGGAAAAGATGTTTTTTTTTTAAATTTTCCAATCCACAAAAAATGCAGTGACTGCGGTTTGTAAAAGCTGTATAGGCAGGTTTCTTTTGTTTGTTTTTTGTTTTCAGAAATATATTTATGTCTCTTATTTTCTTAATTCCATTACATTTAAACCCAACCTGTTTTACACTTTAAAAATTTGCCTCTAAGAAACAGTTTTTCACAGTTACATCACAGTTGCAGTAGGAAGTGGTATCAATGTGTATTAAAAATTAAAAATTGCGATGTGCAATAGATCTGATTGCAAGATGTTGACATGTTTCAAAAACAAATATTCATCACCATTATTGATGATAAGTTGACCTTTGAGCAACTTGTTAATGTTGTTAGTTAAAAACTAATTGGCCTATATAGTGCTATTTGAAGCTTCAGCGTTTTACTCTTGTTTTATTCAATCTAATCTTTTATTGATTTATTTATTTTTGCTCCTTTGGATTACTCTCTCTCAAAAACAAGAACTTTCTGGTAGTCCCTGTGAACATTTATAGAAAGATCAGAGGTGTGAATTTAAATGATCTTAACTGTACAAGCTTAAGACTTTAAAGAAGGCTCGGTCCAAACCCTGCCCAAGCCAAGCTTCCTTCTTTTTAATGATTTCATCCTCCTGCCATCTGGTCACTGAATTTTGATTTGCAGTTATAACCGGTTTTTGTGTGTTATTTTTATGTATAGTGCATCAAAACTACAGCTGTTAAATTGCATTCACTTGTGAAACCATGTTGTAATTTCTAATTTCACATTTTCAACCCCAAACAGGGGTCTTCTGGAGGTTTTACAACTGGACTTTGCACCAAAAGATGTCTCAGAGCAGGTTGAGAGTCAGACCATCTCTTGGCGTCTGGAGTTGCCAGAGAATGTCAGAGATGTAGGCTTAATGCGGATCTACACCAGCCACAGAGACTACGTGGGGCTGGCTCCTCTGGTGATGGTTAGTACCATTCCTGCATCAGTCATCGTCAGTGCTGCTGGTGGTATATCATTTTCATTTACATTTTCATATATATATATATATATATATATATATATATATA
>JAOWBL010000004.1:10752328-10779222 GCA_028564865.1 Zenarchopterus dispar
AATGGGAAAAGCACTGAAAAAAAAAAAAAAAAATATATATATATATATATATATATATATATATTCTTTGTTGTTCAGTTGTGTAAAACAGCGATTTCATGACACAGAAGGGAAACACAGTTTAATTCTTTTGAGAGGATTTATAAACAATCCTCCCTTTATTTTTTAATGGGCTGCTTTTGAGTCAGTTCTCGAATATTCAATTCAATATTCAAAGTGAAGGATTTATCTTTGCTTTTTTTTAAATAACAAAAAAGGCAAATTAAGTAAACTATTCCATAACTAAACAGTGTTTACTCATGCTGATGGCAAATCCAAAAATGAAGAAAAAAAGAAAATTTGAAAAACTGTGGTAACCATAGCAAAAGCTAATAACAAAAAATGTCATATATAGAGATATAGCTTATCAAATGGGTTGAGAAAAGGAAACAAAGATTCTATTAACAAACTGCTTCTGCTGTCATTTTGAAGCCGTCGAGAGAAAAAAAATCTAAACAAATCAATGTAAACAAGGTCAAATAGCTATTTATAACTATTTACTCTGTGCAGGTGGAAAGCCAGTATGGTATCATTAACCTTCACTAACTGGACAACAAGCTTTAGCAAAAAAAGAAAAAAAAAAGTACTTTGGTGTCGAGTCACACTGATTTGATTCAAGCAGCATTCCCATCACATGTAAAGCTCTGACCCTAGGCTATATAATAATGATGTTTATTTGGTCTGTTGACTGCCTGCAGTGTAAAAACATTTCCAACAACCCTCCAGCGCACCGGAGGTGCACCATGTTGCAGAGGAGCTTTGCGTATGATAATTATATGATCATTGCTGAGGGGTTCACAGCTTAACCTCTATCACCCACAAACAAACCACTGAGCCGTGGGACCTTGGTTAATTTAACTTAAATTCATTTAGAGGAAAAGGTCACTTGGCATGTGTTATGCCTCCGTAGTCGCAATGATAACGCTGATGGTCTTTACTAATTTTCTTCCAGGCATTCACAGATTAAATATGTTTTTTCTTAAACTCTCTCTGTGTGTGCGTGTTTCTGTAAGTTAGACTGTCGCTGTCCTAAACTAAAAAAAATCTGTATTCTTGAAAAGGTCTTAGACTGGTGACACAATTCATTAGTACATGCTTTTTTATATGTCACTCATGTTATCTAACTTTGGGCAATGAGTATGCGACTTATTGCATGTTATCACCTTTGTGTGTCAGGTCTACATGGGACAGTGATGAAGAGGAGGAGATGAGGAAGGGCAGGGGCTGCATGCTGCAGTATCAGCACTCCACACTGAGAGTTCTCACACCGTTTGTAGCTCAGCCTGATGCTGAGGTCCTGCCAAAAACACTCACTGGCAAGGAGCCTGTTGAGTACTTCCTGGGCTCTGACTGGCAGGTACAAACATTTAAGTATTCCCAAATTAAGTTCATATGCCACTACTTGCCAGCAGGATTTAGAAAGTTTGACATTTCCAGTCTATTTTGATTCATGCACCCTCAAGCTCTACTAATCAAAAAAAAAAAAAAAAAGCTCTGGGATATATTTAAGATAATCTACAGTAAATGAACACTGTTGCATAACAGGTTGGTCAAATTCCAGTGTATGCTTTTGACAAGTATTTAATATTGTTTTTTTTTTTTTGATTGACAGGTGGACGTAACCAAACTTGTGTGCAGTTCTTTAAAAGTAGCAGATCCTGATGTAGCTAGGGTGCAGGATGGCGTGATACTGCAAGGACGTGCCGTAGGCACTACTACTGTGCAGGTGAGTCACGAGTTCTATTTCTTGTTGTGTTTGCGTGGATGTACAGTTTCGCTGATGATGTACTCATTTACTCATCTATAAAGCATTCATTACACAACATTGGCTTTTTGTCTTTATTTCTCCTGTATTTGAAGTAAAACCAGTTCCTAGATTTTAGCAGACCACCATGAGAAGTGAATAGCAGGATGCTCTTTTATGTATTGCAGGTGCTGTCCCCTCTGACATCATCGGTCTTGGCTGAAAGGCACATTAAGGTACTGGATGATAAAGTGAGTGTGACAGAACTGGGGGTGCAGTTGGTTTCTGGACTCTCTCTGTCCCTTCAACTCAGTCCAGGGAGCAACAAGGCTATCGTTGCCACAGCAACCACACGGGACACAATCACACAGCTCAAACAGGTAAGTAAATGAAAAATTGCTACACACACAAAAGGATAAACATGCGCAGCACAGCTAGTATTTGTCTCTTTTTATGCTTCCTGACTTTACAGTGACTGCTGTCATTTTGATCACTACATGACCTTTGGAAAACTATTGATTTTATTTTAGTTTAGACAGAATTAGCAATGCATCATAAAATGTCAAAGCACTCATTTTTGGTTGGGATTGGTCAAGCCATAATAATGTAATACAATAGCTCTCTAAAATAAAGACTTGGCAAGATGGCTCGAATTAGTGAATTGTTTAATTAGCTTTTGCATGCAAAAGGGTCAAACCGTACATCTGAAATTTCAATGCAGAAGTGACCAAGTAATTCAGAACACAGAGATTTAAACAGAGGCAGAACAAAATGCCGACCATCATAACAACCTTGCTATGCAAAACAACAGCTGCCAAGATACCAAACCAAGGACAAAGACCGAGTCGTGCAGTAAACTGGACTCATGACATAGGTCAGAGTGGCAGAGACAAATTTTTCCATCACAGTAACTACACAGATTCATCTGCATGTACAGCATCAGAACAGTAAATAAAAACACTGTAGCTTCTCCAGCTGGAAGTGTCCGGATCTTCCTCACCAGCTGATATTTATATGAGTGGGTTTTAACTACGACTGCTACTCATTTCTGGAGCAAAGTGTGGCTCCTCTGTGATTATGATTATGGTTGGCAAACAGGAACGGTTTAAAATATTTATGTCACAATCATTATTTTCTTGCCATGTTAATGTCATACTGAATAATTTTGATCGATTCTTTGGCCTGACATCTTTCACATCATCCTTTTCTTGATGTGAAAGATGTGGTTTCGGCCATTTCTCCAGTTGATCCTATAATGTAGTGCCTAATTTCATCTTCTCGATAACTACTAGAATTTGGTTGTTTCTGCGTCTCCCCAATTCAGTATTGTTAAATTATTTAGAGTGAGTGAATAAGAATAAAGATGAGTGGTGCAGACAAAAGTCTTCTTTCTTCCGCATCCGTGTAAAGGTGCCACACGCTTACAACCACCATCATTATGTTCTGCAAACAAATGCCGGTAGGTAAAAGCCATTATATTGACTACTGTCGCACACATTTCCACCACAGTTGATCGAGTAAATACGCTCACAGCTGATCACCATAACTGACATGAAATTTATCACCATCACAAATACATTTCCAGATCACTAACTGAAATCACTTTTTCTCTGCAAGCCTTGCTCACCAATCCACGGCCATGTTCATAGAGCACTTTCTTAGATTATGAAACACTGCAGAAATTTCTATGAAGAGCTTTTTCTATTGTACATGCAATCATACATCAATGAACATATGAAAAGGGATGCAGGGTTCAGTGTCTTACCAAAGGGCACTTCAACATGTGGCCTCTGATGCAGATGAATGCTCTACCTATACATGAGCCACAGACGCCCCCGTGCCCTTGGTGTTCTTTCCAGAGGAGAAGACATGCTCCCTCTGTGTGCTGTAATCCAAGTTTGTCTGTGCTACAACATCCCTGCAGTCTAAAATGGACAAACCTCCCAATGTTTCCCTAATGTTGGTCTTCCCACAAACATTAAATGTATTCAACTAAAAAAGCTTCCCTCAAAGATGTGTATGAGAATACATCACTCATGTGCTAGGTGGCTAAACAAGTTCCCACTACTGCTTGATGGGCTTCATGCTAGGTTGCTTTTTGTTTCAGACTGAAATTCAGAACATCTCTCTTTCTTTTAGAAGGTGGTGTCATACACATATTATGAGTAAACTCCAGGCTTTCATCCAATGACATTCGCCTTTGTTTAATATTATCAGTTACAATAGCCATGAAAAGGTTGCTAGGATATAGACGCTATAAAGCAGCAGCAGAAACAGCATCACCATTGTCAAACACTTGCAGTTAGCTTGTTGAAACATTGGAATAACATTTAAAATAGTTGTTAAAGTTGTAAATGCTTTCTAACTCTTGGATTTGAAATGAACCAGGGAAAAAACATTTAATAAATCACACAGGCAAGACTCCAAATTTGGTCAAAGATGCACATACAAACAAGTTAATTTGTAGCACTAATTAATTGCTTTAATTGATTTTAACTTCATTTGAAAAGAAATGAAGTTTATATCAAGAAGGAGAAAGTCTACTAGCTTCATAGAAAACATAAAAAACCCAATCCTCTGTTTAGAACAAGTGCTCATGCAAGCAGTAAAGTGGTACTGAAGACAGAGGGGAAATAGGAAAATATATAAAGCATATTTTATACATGGAAGGTCTAGTGTTGAGCAGAAGCCAGGAGAGAGAAGTGGCATCTTGAGAATAAATGAATCTTGTTTCTTTGATTGGAATTGAAGTTTGTTGAGGCATCTCTTGGTCTGGGACTGAATCAGACCTTTTCTGTTTAAGTAGGAAATGCAATGGAATAAACATTATCTGAGTTATAAAGGAGCCCTTACTTTCAATTTAAATCATTGTTAGTAGAAAAGACAATAAGTCTTTACATTCATTATGAGACAGCACTGCATTATCATATTAACTACAACAGATGATGGCTTAAGTTCTTGCATAAGAAGCAAGGTTTGTGTTGCAAAAGCAACACAAACAACTTAAATAAACTTAGAATTTCTATTAACTTGTGATCTTGAAATACATTGTTACATTCATGTATCCTATCTGTTTTCCAGCAAATGTATAATGACCTTTTGCTGTGCAGAGAGGATTTGAGCTATAAGAATTCCCCTGCAGACCACATTCACACACAGCTCAGACCTTAGACGTGTAATGATATTTGTGCTTTCTCTTTGTTTCTCCAAATGTGAGCAACAGCTTTCACAGCTCGACCATTTTCTGCACTCTCAAAGCTGTTTGAGAGAGCAAGATGAGGCAGAGTGCACAGCGGATCATTTGAAAAGCTCACTCATATATTTAATCGTGGCATCTTGCCCACTTAAAATCAGCACTCCATTGCTGATATAGAATGCCAATTAGCTAGTCTATAGTAGCTGGAAGGACATCTCACTTTACCTCATGTCACCTCCAGCAAACCGTCACTGCTGGTGTGCCCCCGTCAATAACAAACTATTAGAAACATGCCAGTGAAGACCACCAGCCAATTGTGTCTGTGGTGGCAAGCTGTTAATGTCCTGCTCAGGGCGATTCACAATGTATTCAGATGCAAAATAAAGGCAAGGCCTGTGGTGACCCAGTGGCTCACATTAGCCACAGGAAATGGGTCATTGTGTATTCATGTGATTTGATTGGCTAATTCTTGTCTTCATGTGACCTTTGTTGCTGCCTTTTTTTGTTCTTCTTTTTGAAAGGCTCCAGTTATATTCTTTAAATATCGAAATAATGTTTCCATTGTTAAAACTGTAATTAAACTGAAGTGTGTATATGTGAATATGCTACGTTGTACTACTTACAATGGAGAGATTAATGTAGGTGATTTGGTGTCATTAGCAGCCATGGGAACATGGCCCTCAGTGAATGCTAAGGGGGAATATTGATTGGCTCCATGCTGTCTGACCTGCTTTTCTTTCACAAACTGTATATTATTACAGTCTTTCATTCTTTCATTCTTTCTTTCTTAGGAAGCAGTGGTCAGCTGCTGGATTCAGTTCAGTGATGGGGCAGTTGCTCCTCTGGAGCTGTTTGATCGCAGCATCTACTCTCTCACGGTCTCCACCCCAGATGAGAGGGTGGCCACGGTTCGTCGCACCCCGCAGTCCGCATTTGTAGTTGCCCAAGGTGAAGGTGAGGGCCGGGGGAAGCTGGTGAGGGTGGAGCTGAGGATCTGTGAGGAATGCCAGAAGTCGAAGAGGAAGAGTAAGTTGGCAGTGGGAGCAGGGCTTCTCAAGACCAACTTCCAGAGTGGCAGAGCTTCAGTAGGTGAAGGAGGCACTGACAGACGTAAAAATGTAGAAGAAGTGCTTGGTGAACTGAAAACAACAGCAGCCCCAAAGAGCACTACCACGGCCATGGATAAAAAGCTGCTTAGAGGCACAGTACTAAACCAACAGTCCACTGCAGCAGCTACAACATCAACAACTTTTTCAACTAACTATGTGCAACCACATGTTCTTTGGATTGGGACAAATAAAGCTACAAAAGGGATCACCTTTAGTGTTACTAGCTTGGGGACCCCTACAACTATGAGTAAACTGAACTTGAACACTGCCAAATCAATTGTGAATGTTGGCAGTACAGGGGACGAGCAGAAGAAAAGCTATGGAAACATGCTTGACAACTTGAATTCACCTCCTAATAGTTACATTCCAGAAGCAGAAACACCCAAGAAGGAGCCTCCTAAATCTGGAACCCCAAAAGTAATTGAGAGTGACTTAATTAGAACATTCAGAGCCATGTCAGACTTGGAAATTGGCATGTATGCTTTGGTAGGTGTCTCTTGTGTTGCTATCTTTGGATTTTTGCTAAATTGTGTATCATATAAACTCTGTTTTCGGAATCAGAAGACCCCCATACAGACACCCCCAGCACCCAGCACAGACCCAAAGGATCACAAGCATGACTGGGTGTGGATGGGGAGTGGCAATCAAAGCACTTCTACCCCTGGTGCCCCAGCTCAGACATCCACACTAAAACGAGAGACTCATCGCCCTCTGGAATCCCGTCATTCCATAGATTCCATGGCCCTGGAGAGCACCCTTCCCACTGTGACTGCCCCTACAGTTCCAGAGAGGACTGCCACCCTGGGGCGGAGTAGGACCAGCTCCCAGCAACATCACTTCCAAGGAAAAGCAGTCAACCCAATGGCAAACCGTTCGGCCACCTTGCTGGCAAGGCCACATCGGAGTGAGCCCCTACATTCTCCCACCAGTAAGAGAAATCAGGTCCAGTTCACCACTTTCACCACACTGGACATCAAGCACTTGGCTGCACTGAAGAAGAATGGTGTTGACTTAAACTGGCCCAACCAGCAGCAGCAAGAGGCCCCTGCTGAGCCCCAGATACCTTTACCTGACATGCCATGGCCTGTAGTCAAACCTGTAGGAGAGTCCCAGTGAGTTTGTTGGACTAGGTATTGACACAGAATACATATTCTAGCGTAGAACGTCAAAAAGAGACAAAAAAATGGCATTTATGTTTTGATATGAGATAAATGACATTTATTGAGATTACATTAATGACATTTTATATCTATGCACCACAAAAAACCTTAGCTCAGAAGGTCCCCCTTTTGCCACATTGTCCAAGATGAACTCTTGTTCAGCCTGTCACTCAGTCACTCTCTCATTTTTCTCTTTTGTAATTACTTTCTAGAATCTCTTAATCGCTTTTCCCATGACGTTTACTGTAGCTTTGTGAGGTAGCTTCATCGTTCTAAAGAGTACTGGGAAAAGGAGTCCAAGGTTAATTTGAGTGCTGCTTGCCAACAAAAAGGGACCATAAGCTCTAGATGACACATCTTAACAGTAATCATATATTTCTTCAAATGAAACTAATATTTTAACATAACATCTGTGGTGCTTTAAAAAGATGAGTGCTCTGTGGAACTTTGTTAGGAGAATTTGTAATGCTGTTCTCTCAGAAGGTTAGCATATATTTGTCTTCTTTTACTTCTGTACATTTTAGCCACCCCTGTAGAAACAGCTTCAGATATTGCTAATTGTTTGAATAAATGCAGGATGGAAGGGACAATTTCTTGTAAATGATTCCATTCCTTTCAAGCCTTTTGTGCTTAGTATTCAACCAGAGAATACCTGTGGACTGTGTCCAATTTATCAGACCACATACAACATTTATAAGCCTACTTTAGCAGTCCTAACCAGATACTTATTCAAATGTAATGCATGCCATGCACATATAGTTCATGCAGAGTTTGAGATAGACATTGCCCCTTGAGTTTTCTACAAAGTTTCCTCGGGCTTCAAGGTTCTCTTGGGGACCGGCTTGTAAAATTTGTAAAACTGTATAATCTTGCTCTGTCACAGTGCAATACATATTCAACTGTAAGATTTTTTTTTCATGTGTTAATAAAAATTATAATGCCTTTTCTATGTAATAAGCTCCTATTTTTAAACCAAATGTGATGTCCATTTCCTATGAGTTTCTATCAATAAAACAGAAATAACACACATTTGCTATAGTTGAAATCAGTTTAATTCAGTCATTGTTTTAAAGTGGTAGGTTGATTCCTGGGAAAGCACAGTGACGAGTTTGGATTATAGGCTAAAGCTTTGCCATGAATCAGTGGGATTTAATTACGTTTAATGACTCTTGACTGTGATTTAAGGCTGATGTCATCATTCTGCAAAATGTCATTCTGAGAGCAGCATATTTGATGTGTCTGTCAATATTAGGATTCTGGGCCGCTGCACTGAATAACTTTTATACTGAGGGGGAGAAAGCTTGAAAGGCAGAAACTGCTCCTCATTTTGTGTATCTTGACTCTATCCCTGAAGAATTACAGGTATTTTATCAAAGGCAGAGGCTTACATAGGATAACCCATCCTGATTTTTTCCTTTTTATCCCTCCTTCTTCTAGTGTCTCTGAGGTGAGCAAAGCTCAAAATTGCATTCTATGAGCTGTGATGAATAAACACTGTCTGCATCTTAAAGATGTCCTGATAATCTGATGCCGTGCACAACAGGAGTTTGCTGCTATGAATGAGACCACGCCTTGCACACAGCATCGGGTGGATTTAGAGTGTTGATAAATGCAATTTTAGCAGCTTCCTCCAAAATTCTCTCTCCTACAAGCCCAGAGTGTTTGTGAAGTATTGCCTTTTCTGTTGATTTATCTTCCAGTCAACAGTAAGGGAAAGTAAACACTCATCTTTGAGATAGACAGAGATTCAAAGCTGGCCCTGTGGCTCATCATCGCTTGACATCTTTTATTGTGGACTTTTTAAGGACAGAGTTCAGAACTCTGGACTGATTGTGATATACTGGAAATGCTGCAGTTGTAAGAAAACAATGTAATAACATAGAACATCTTGTGCTTTTTCACTAAAATGCTGCAGCTGACAAGATAACTGGGATTAATGTACATTAGCGGTTTTCTGGTTCACCCTTAGCCCACCTTACATAAATAGAACTTTTGT
The DNA here is from genome assembly GCA_028564865.1 of Zenarchopterus dispar. Lineage (NCBI taxonomy): Eukaryota > Metazoa > Chordata > Actinopteri > Beloniformes > Zenarchopteridae > Zenarchopterus > Zenarchopterus dispar. The sequence goes on from JAOWBL010000004.1 coordinate 10,761,573, forward strand.
AGAAAATCGTTGTGTCTTCATCACATTTTTCTTAGAAAACTTCAGAATTCATACTCAGAGAATTTTCACTTGCAAGAAGAATTGGTTTTGAATCGTGCATGAACTATATTTCTAGTTAAATCAGTTACATTTGGCAACACACCAAGGAGATCTACTGACACAGTTGTGAGGACTAGTTTGATTACAATGAAGTATGTAAACTGTAAATAATGGGTGATTATGTGAACAAGAAAGGAGCAGACTCCCTCAGTATCATTGCAGCTGGATCTCTAATCTGGAGCATCAGCTTCCCTGTTGACAGATTTAAAGGATTGGGGTCATTGTGTTGGAGGATTAATGTGCATTAGTGGAATGTCTCAGTGGCACAGGCCTGACAACGTTGCCCAAAAGAGACAAGGTCACTTATTTCAAAAGTCTGCATTCTAACAGGTTGGATGAGTGGTTGCAGGAAAGTGTGGGTGCAAATGAAAAAGACCACTCATGAGAACTTAAACAGGGGATTTGTTTGAATCGTAAAATGTTTTGAAGTAAACACTTTATATTTTGGCACAAAGGGAGATTTTTTTTTCAATCCAAGTGCATACTTTGTTTTTAAATTTTACTTTCTTCTTACTTGCATGATCCCATTAAATAAACTATTTACAAAAACATCAACAGCCTGGATGTTTTCCCAGAACACAATTTTAAAGATTTTGAGCAGCTCAAAGTCACCAGAAACCTCTTGCTTTGTTCTTCGAAAAATACATACAAACTAAATACCATCCATCCACCCAGGCGTGAGTCAGGACTATCTGTAAGTACTTATGGAACAATTGAATCTGAATTTTACCAGCAAATTCTAAGGTAATCTCTCACTGGTCCAGGTTGCACCCATCCCTTTTGCCCCATGACACCTAGGAAAAGGTCTGTCCCCCTTCAACCATCTACCCTATGAAACAGGATGGATGGATGGACTGATTAGAAAGTAAGATTTGAGTCACAAGAGAACTTGGAAAAAGATACACACACACACACACAAAAAAAAACAAGAGAAAAAAAGAAAGCACACCTTTAGTTCTAACAAGCAACAATTAGGGAATAATCCAAAATAAATGCTGTAGAGCAAAAAGTGAGCAGTTTATTTAAGGAACAGCATTCACTACTCGCCTGGTCTGCTGTATGTTTATGTCACAGAAATGTTCTCTCTTTAAGTGGGTGTAGTACCGCTCCCGTTTCCAGTCAGTACAGATACGTTAATTGTAACAGGATGGGGGATATTCCCCTTTAAGAGGCAAAGCCTCATAAAGGTGTACCCGAGAGCCATTTTTCAAAACATTCAACATGGCTGAAGAATTGATTATAACACCTTGGATCTATCTTTTTCCTGCAACACTAACAATTATCTTTCTGGTATTCCTGTTGTTACATCATTCTTATTGATACTAGAATGATTGTTGCTCTTCCTACTTCACATGCTTCTTCCCTCTGATTAATGGTATGCCACTCCAGTTATATCCAGAGGTATTTCTCTGCACCCATTGGTACTGTCTCCTGGAACACAAAGTGGAATGCAGAGGAAACAGACTAAATCTTTGTATCAAAGAGTAAAAGAATTAAACTGAACTTCCACAAGATGTGGAACTGCTGTAAAATGGAAACACCACACCAGGCACTGTGAATCACAGCCTTTCTGGTCATTGAGGGTGGCTGTACAGCAGAAATATTTTTGAAGTGTCTCAGAAGCGACCATCTGCTCTGTTCCACTAAATATACATATCACTGCTTAAACTTGTCAATTTACACACAGCAGATCCAGCAGGCAGGAAGCCAGACATGAGAATGTTAGAGAGAAGCTGATGAATTTTTAAACTAAAACACCACCAGTGGGCTCCAACTCATACACGGACATTACATTAACCTGTCAAGCCTGTGGGCAAACAATTTAGATGATTTTAGATGAGATTTGAACCATGTATGAGGAGGCTCAGTTTGGAGGTCAAAAGCCAATTTCTTTTCACTTCTCCTTATTCTATGTATAATTCTAGAAAGAAGAAGACATGGCAAACCATACATTTTTAGAGAGCAGACTGATCACATGATCTTGAAGTCTTTTGGTAAACTTGTAATTTCATGAATCCTGTAGAGGAGGCAGCTTCGCTTTTGAAACACTCCCGTTGAGACCTGAAGATGGAACACAATTGCAGGAAAACCAGAGTAAAACCAGACCACGACAGTCCCATGGTCTGAGTGACCCAAACTTCAGGATGGCTGGCCAGGCTAATTTACTGGACCCCAGACTTCTATTTACACAGAAGTGTGTAGAAAATTGGAGTTTGTTTCACAGAACCATCAAAGAAGTTCTCTGTTGAAACCTTCTGGAAAAGGACAAATTAGCAGGTGATTGGATAAAGGATTTGTTAAACAAAATCACAAAGCAGACACCCGTGGAACAAGGATTAGATGGTACTTACAATCTATTCAAGCAGTTATCCGCTGAAAAATCTCAAGCAGAGTTTTACAGTGGTGGCTCTTAAAAAGCCCATCTTGGGCAGATGTTCAGCTGAGGGGTTTCCTCCATAATGGTACTAGCTAATATTAATGGGGTCTCAGACTAAAAGTAGAGAAATAAGTTTTTTACATCTCATTTAACCAATTAAATTAACATTTCATCTCAAGTTTTAACCCTTTCCAAAATAATCCACAGAACAAAACATTAGAGTATCACAGCAGAAGCCTTTTCCCAATTTATTCCCACTATGGATTACATAGCTTAGTTACTGCAACAAAACAAATTACATGGAACTATGTGCATAACAACAGATTCATAAATGACAATGTAGACCCTTGAAACTGTTTCGGACACTTAAACTAGGAAAAGGAGAGGAAAATGACATGAACTTCTATGTGAGAGTCTTGATTTCTGCCCATCAGTTGTGAGGACACTGAATTTTAAGCATTGGGGCGAAAGTACTCATTACACATTTTCTTCTGAGTTGGGCATCATTTAAGTCATGATTTTAAATTGGACCATCTTCAAAGGATTTTTTTATAAGTGAGAGACTTTAAACAACTACTGCATGAGATGATCAAGCAAACACATTACATATTTTTTGGGCTCTTTATCATTTTTATGTTTTAAGAGAACATAAGCTTGAAAGCAAACAAAAATAAAGACAGCCATGTTAAGACATCAGCTGTGGGATGAATAAGGAGATAAGGGAGACATCATATACTTGAAACTGGATGGCAGCTCATTAAGACAAAGTACCTTGTGCTTCCCTGATGCACTCACTGCTGTCATTGGCTGTCAGCAGTGTGTCAGTGCTCAGTGTGCATCCCAAGATAATGTCACCAGTCTTACAAAGATGGCAACTAAAGGGGAAAGAGAAGTTATTTTTGTTAATGAGGCAGATTGTGGAAAGTGGTGTTGTCAGGCATAAAAAACAGCAAAAGAGGAAATGAGTCTGAGAACAGGTGAATGAGTTTGATCAAATTCCTGTTTTGTTTGTTTATCTGAGAAAAAGGCATTGTGCACCAATATGAAGCTGCAAAGTGGAAGGAAAAAAGACTGGAAGGAAAAAAAAGAGCAACTTGAGAGACAGACTGGGACACAGAAAGTAAGAGTGACTCATCACTGCATGAGTGCTCCTTAAAAAAAACACTTGAATTTTTAAATAATCCCTGCTATGTTCCCCTCTTTTCTTGTTTGGTGAGGAAATTACACAGGAAAAATATCAGTAAATCTGTGCTTTAGCTTTGTGAGTCCCCACAGATACACTGAATCAAATCCTTGTGAAGTTTTGCTATGTCGTTAAGAATCTGAGGAGGAGGGTCGTGCTGGTATCTTTAAATTTTTTAATGTTCGAATGCTCTTTATGTAAAATTTATGGGTTTTGGAGACTATGTTTAACAAGAACATAGTGGCATTCTGAGCTAAAATGGAACTGGCATGCCTTCCCACACTTCAACTTATATCCAATGATTAATTCTTACCCTAGATGTCATTGTAAGGTCCAAAAAAAAAGAAAAAAAAAAGGTAACAACTGTTGTTTTATTCTTATGCAAAATAAACAGTGTATCCATATTTTGCAAACTCCACTGAGCAATACTTTGATTCAGGATTTGAAGTACATCAGTCATAACATGATGCTTGTCTTGTGTGGTCAGACTCTACTAATAGTAATAATAAAATGTAGTTATAAAACAAGAAACAAGAGCCTTGAGGGAGCAAGACAGAGAATTATTGAGGTTAGTACATAAAAAAAAAAAAAATAATAAAAAATTTAAAGTCAAGATTAGAGAAAACAAAAAGGTGTACAGGAGGAAGCTGGAGAACAAGCATCAGTAGAAAAATACAAGAAAAGTGTGGTCGGGGATGAAAAAGATCACAGGCTTCAAGCAGAAAGAGGACCAGATAAAGAGCAGATAATAAAGAAGACTTCTCTGTTCTGAGGACTGTTCTGGGTTTTCTGGAGCTGATTGCCCAAAGGAGGATACTTCATATAATGAAGAAGATTGTGGACAACCCTGACCATCCTCTTCAAAACACAATGATTCAGTAACGGGGTCTTCAGTTAGAAGTTTCTTCAGCTCTGCTGCAAAACAGACCGCTACAGGAGATCCTTCCTGCCCACAGCTATAAACAGCTACAATGACTTCTTAAAGAGATTTAAATGATGACTACTCCAACAATTCATTTCCCTTTGGGTATTGATAAAGGATTTTTTAACTTGAATTAATTTGAATAACTGAAGAGATTGACCATGTTCAAGGGAAATTAACTTCAGGGCTAGTAGCTAGTATTGTGTTAAGATATAATATTTGTGCACCATGTTTAGTCTAAAAACCAAAGTTTTTGATATTTCAGCAAAGAAAGAACAATCAAGTTTTTCTCCTTACAAGGTATTTTGTTTACGTTTTCATTATGTCCTGGAAGAAATGTGCATTTAGTTGTAAGAGTGCAATTATTTTTTTCCAGTATCCCAAAGTAAGTAATTCTGATTCATATGTCCAGTTCGACTGCATGTAATTCACTCCAAATAACTTGTGTACACAAGGTTGAAAGTAAACAAGGAGGATGACAGCAATTTGTGTGACTAAATTTTTGTTGTAGTGTGATTTCTTTAAATCCTTGAAATGAACATGTGTGGCTAGATTTCTGGATATTTTTTTATCCTCTACAAAGTTAGTAATTTTACAAAGTTGTATTTATTATAGCTTGGTTTGGAGTACTGTGTTCCTGACTGGTGTCATGTAATAGTTATTATCAGTAGTTCTGCATCTTCATGAGGCACCTCTAGTCCTCACCAAAAGAAAGTGGAAATTTGACCAATCAGGGAACACTAAAGAGCCTGCAGACATTTAATCAATGAGAAAACACTTAAGACAACATCTTACCGTTTTCAAGGTAGTTATGTACTTGTGACATTTTTCTTTGCTTTTTTAAGGTATTTAAAATGTTATGATTGGCATAAAGTGAAGGTAGAGTACCCTAGATAAGAAATAAATGGCTGGAAATGGCCGACGCAGAGAGGAGTTTTGAGCTGAGTGCTTCTTAATTTGCAGTTATTGTATTAACATGTTGATGCTGAACAAAAATGGTTATCAGTTACTATTTGTACTTAGAATAATAATTATAAAAAACTGAGTTTTGGCCTTTGTCAGTCTGTTTAGTCATAAATCTAAGCAATAGACAAAGAATTTTGTTCACTTTACAATGATGTTTAATCAAAAATCAAGATGTCACAAGGCTTTGTTTATCTGCACAAAATTTCCACAGTAGCTAAAAAACAAATTTATCGACCTGATAAACTGACAACTGAAAGGAAATCCAAAGAAGGGACAATGTCAGCAGGACATGTGACCTCAGTCCTAAATTTTAATTCATTTTATTGTAAAAGTATAAATGTTGTTAACAAGGTCTAAATTTCTAAAAGTTTACAGCAATCCCTCAGATAGTTGTCAAAATTGTTCATTCAAAACCAGAAAGCTGTTTTAATGAGCCTTGTGGTGTCACTGAAGAAAAACATGCTATTATTTTGCACCCGTTACAAACCTCTTGATATTTCAAGTTAGTCTCAGTATTTATGAACGTTTTCAAGCTGACAAATGAAATAATACACAGAAAACATTGTTTTAAGTGTTTAGTATTTATTGATATTAAAAGCACCCTCAACATTCTCTTTAACAGTTTCTAAATAGCATTTTTTTGTATCATTTTGAAAACTTGATTATTATTATTGTCATCATCATCATCTTTTTTGTCACAGAGGTGTGAGGAGGTCTTATAAATTCATTTATCAAATATGATACATCAGACATGTAGGGCTCCAGATGCCCAGGGGTAAGTCAGCACCTGAAAGGCACAGTCACAGCAATCTTTGCACCTAGTCTTCTTGCAAAAGCCTTTTTGAAGTTTTCTTTCATTCTACAAAATTCAAGGTTGGGTTGGAGCTTGGGGAATATTTAAATGAATCGTGCAGATTTCATAAATGGACTGACCAGTCAAAGAATTTTTAAGCAACAAGCCACAGTCACACATCTGCACACATTCATACAGCACTCTAAATCTACAGATATCCCTACAGATTTCTTTCCTACTGAATGCAGGCAGTGATTTTTTCTATCATACACACAATCACACACTGATCAATGCGGCAGGGACAATATGGGGTATGGTGTCTTGCACAAGAATGTTTTGAACATATGGACTGCGAGGGCAGGAATCGAACCACTGACCAAAAATCAGATAACAAAAACAACACATTTTAAACTTGGTGATCAAGTTGCATAAATTACCACAAAAACAAGGCACTAGTACGAGGACAAAATTATATGCTAGAGGAAGTTATTTTCCACGTTTGTAAATTTATTTGAAATGCTATAAGATACTATCAGATCATATGCATTTACAAGCCACATCATTCTTTATTCAAAAGGCGTCATATAATGTCCACTGCTGTTAAACTGTTTACAGATCTCAGTCTTTTGTTCTCTGTTCTCTTTGTTTTGTTTTAATGGACACACCATAATTTGTGTCGTTTGCTGGTAAGTCATCATACTATTTTTTTTTAATTAATTTATTTTTTTTACTCGAGTTGTACCCCAGTGTAGAATTGATAAGATAACTAAATGGCAGAACAGCTGTGATGCACCAGCAGGTTTCTAATCACATGCCATCATTGTGTGGAATACAAACACTCCGGAGATGGATGGTAACCTGCAGTGAGGTAAATCTACAATGTTTTTCCTAATAGTTTTATTTGACTACACTGCAAAGAAATGCTCTTGTAGAAACAATAATAATAATATGGTCTCTCTTACACTCTCCAACCAGTAGGCGGGGGCCGCATTTTGAACAAATTGGAGATGTGGGAAAGAAGACTGGCTGACTCTAAGATAAGGTGAATTACAGTAGTCCAGCCAGAATTTAGCCCAAATTGTTTTATTTTAAGCAAAATATCTTTCCTAATGAGGTAAAAAAAAAAAAAATCATCAAGACTAGAATTCTTAAAACGCACAAAATAGTCTTGAATTTTTTTAAAACTTCCTTAAGTTTTTGCAGTGCAGTCTATTGACTCATTTTAATTTATATCATCATAGCATTAAATATTTTAAACAGTGCTTATAAAAATGTATAATCTTTGAAAAAGAAAAGATAAAAATCCATAACCTGTAACTTCCCTTTACATTACACTGTTATGACAGGAGTCTAAGGTAATGTGTTGCATTTGTAGGTTGCCTGCCACCACACAGACACCTTTCACACACCACAGTACAATTTGTTCCTTCACTTCCAGCATATTGCTTCTTCAGTTTGATTTTTTTTCTAGGCTTGCTAATGCATTGCACACAACTAAAAGCAGCTTGGCAAATCATTCAAAGACATTTTTTTGCTATTTCATTAGGCAAAAATATTGGTTGGTTGATGTTTGGCCTTTTTTGTGAGTTGCTGCGAAGTTGCAACTGGATATTATAGTGTTGTTACCCTCAAGAGAAATGAAATGATGGGACAGCATAGCAAGTTAGATGTACCATGGCAACATTAAAGGTGTTTGTAATGGAATGGTTATATTCATCCTTAAGATAGCTACAGGCGCCCCGTCTGGCTTCATGGTTACATTTCCTCCTCGTTTCAGATGTGAAAAGCAGCTCTCTCTCTCTCTCTCTGTGTGTGTGTGTGTCTGTGTCTGTGTCTGTATGTGTGTGTGGGAGACAGAGAAAAAAGGAGATTGTGTTGACCAGTTGTCTGTGTATGTGGGGCTTAAGGATGGATGTGACAGAACTTGTCTGTCACAGAAATTTGGAAAGCCTGTGACAAATTTCAAAGGTATCAATGGTAGTTTTGGAGCTCACAAATGTTAAAATGTTTATTTTAATTGTTAATTTTGCTCATTTATTCTGGAAATGTTTTATTTTCATGCGCATAATGAACTGGGGTCTTACCATTTAATGTATTGCAAATGTTTATTTTTTTTCCTTCTCTGTCTCCTTTCCTTCTTACATTTGACTTTTGGATCTGTAACAAAGACCACTGAACCCAGATGGCCAAACCACTTCAGAATGTGGAAATTATTTCTCAACAGATGAAGACAATGGAAAGCATCATAAGCCACCTTCTCATAGTGATTACCCTATAAAGAGGCAGTGAAAATCCCCTTGTCCACCTCCATCCTCTACCTGTGAATTCAAAATAATCCAACAAAGGCATGAGTTTGCCTCCCTACTGTGTGCTTTCACAAAGTATTAACGACAAATCGCAGCATGAAGACAGCATTTTTACTTGTCTTTGATGTCCACAGCCTCAATGAGGCCCGCATGTCTGGTCACATGCTTCATTCAGTAAGATGAATAAATGCAAACATGAATATAAATTTCTACCTGGCTTTTCAAGGAGAGCAGATACAGCTGTGCTGGCCTCAGTTTCAACATCGCTGCTGGTGTTTGTGGCTGCAGGAGTGAGATGCCGGGCCAGCTTCAGCAGCTGAGGGCCCTCCAGGTTGCCGACCTTAATATGAGCAGTCTAACCAACCTCTGCCTCTCCAATCAGCTATAGACCTGATAATATAACCCCCAGCACTGGTTTTGCCTCTGGTAATACTTCCCAAGGCAGGATAGAGCTGTAGCAGCAGCAGAATGAAATGATACACCATTTCCACTCCTTGCCTTTAACACAGCCTGGTGAGGTTAAATAAAAGCACTCCAGAGGTGGAGCCAACTGGCTTTGTGAATGGAAGTATAGTTATCCATCTCTGACTCCTGCCGGAGCTCACTGCTTGACATTCTGCAGTATGTAATGTGGATCCAGCACCAAAGACCATGGACCACGCAACAGTGCTGATTGCGATGGGTGATATAATCAACCATCTGTTGCACAGATCCCTCTCACTTTCAGCACAGGGAGAAGTTAGGAGGAGCTGGAGTGGATTGACATCAACTACCTCCCCAACAGACCACAGTGTGTGTCGCTCCCTGTCTTTGTGACTGATATCGTGGCTTGTGGATTGGGGTTTCCTCAGGTAACAGTCCTCTCTTCTTTATTTTCACTCTATACACATCAGATTGAAAAGAAAATGGGAAGTGATGTGGCTGAACTACAACACACATATATTTCACTTCCAAAGAGTCTCACAAGAGAAAAAACATTGCTGGATGTGCATTAGTGAACTTGAAGCCCATCAACTGCTTTATAAGCTGGTGCACACCTCACCAACCAACAAATTTAGTCAAGAGCCAATGATAAACCACTACTACAATGAAAACAACAACAATAACTGTACAAAAGCATGAAAGCTTAGAAAATAACACCAGCAAATAAAGGAGATGATGATAAATCAACCCCAGGACTTCATCCTGAACTACACCCAGAAACTTTTAAGAACTGAACGTTGATGTGATGTGAAAATATAACTAAGTCAGTGTTCATCTTTAGAAGTAACCAGACTTGTCCAAAAGCACAGATGTCCTATACAAGAAAGGCCAAAGTTGTCTCTACTTGTTGAGCAGGGTGTGCTCATCTTCTCTCAGAGAAGTCTTTGGGGGTGAATGAGCAGTCACCAGTGTTTGAACTGCCAGTTATTAGTAATATTTATTCCATTTTAGCAGGTTTGTCTCCCACATAGTTTCTTTCTTTACTATATTATATATATATATATATATATATATATATATATATATATTGTCTGTCTATTTCAGTGGAGGAGTTCTCCCATTAACGTACACACACTATATATATGTACACCAATTACCTCTGACATTATAATCAAAGACTGAGCAGGTCTCCATCCTACCAGTGCAGCTGGTGCATAAATGTTTGTACGCGGGAAATTCTAAAGTAATATCTTTGTGAATGCCATGATGCAAGATGCTCTAGCAGAACTTTGTACAGGAGCAAGATGACCATTGTTACTCATTTTGCCTGCCATTGATTTTGATGTTCTGGCTGATCAGCATTGTACAACTAACAATCCCTTTTATCAATGTATAGTGTAAGGTACGTACCATCTCATCTTATCTCATCTCATCCCTGACGCAGAGTGTGCCTTTCTTAATATGAACACCCTTAGTCTCAAATTTTCTTTCTCCTCAGACAATTTTAACCTTTGTTTTTTCTGGTCCATGTTTAATGATTGACAGGTGTCCATCATCACCTTTATTGGCCAACTTTATTTTTGTTATTTTATAATTGTTTTAGGGTGTGAGAATTTATGTTGCTGTGAAAACATGTTCTTGATTTTAAAATTTAAAGCCACATTTAAAAAAAAAACCAAAGAGTTGTATATACTGACATAAAGGATTACTGTTTTCCATGTATTATGACTTTTTATCAATTATTTTGCCTAAGTGGCTCAACTTAATATTTTAATTTTAATATGAGGTTGCCTTGACTGTAGCATCTTTAGCTCATGCGTTGTAATAGATTGTGGCATGTTCATGGATCATCTAGTGGAAATGGAATCTGTGTATCATTGTTTGGGAAGATAGGGCCCCACATACAGAATCTTACATAGGGGCCCCCAAAAAACCACAAACAGCACTGGTCCACTACATTAATATGGAAGCTTGCTCCTGACAGAAGGTAGAAAATTTTTCATGCACCAAAATAATCATTTTATAGCTATATAGCTAGTGAACTCCTGCATGGATTCAGGACTGTTTCAAACTATGTAGCTTATTTGCATGCAAAGTGGGAAGTGATTTTAATGTTTTTTTTATTGGTACGACAAAGGCTTGTCCTTTATTGTTGTTGTCCTTGATGACTGATAATTAGCCTTCCACCAGCCCAAGGCTCCCCACATAATCCTAGAATTGTGACGCCCCATGTCCCCAGGGCCTCCCAAATATAGCTGGCAACCCACACAGATTCTATTTATTTCTAATAATGAAAGCCACCTCTATAGAACTGCACACAGAGCTTTGATTCAGTCCTCCACAGCTCTTGCTCTCAAACAACTACTTTTATTGACCCCTTTCCTCTTAATTTACAGTCTTGCAAAGGAGGACAACTTGTTGGAGTCCATTGTTGCCAACCATATTTATTTATTTGCACAGTTACTCAGATACTTTGCTAGATTTTTTTTTTTTTTTTTGCCTAGTTTATTTTGGAGAAAAGTAATTATACACTATCCAAGACATACATGAGTTCATATTTGTGCATTATGGTTTTGGTCATGATATGGAAATCCTCCAAATGTAGCAGCAGCAAATTTGGCCAAGTAAATGTTGAGGCTGAATAACTGCACACTCTGTTCAGGCAGTGGCAGAATGAATAAGGAACAGTTTGGCAGCTAGCAAGGATGTAGATTTGAAGAAAAGTAAATATATTCTGTCATTTTTAATGCAATGGAAATAACAATTAGTGAAAAGAGTGATAACAGATCAAAGCCCGGATAATAGAGATTATATTACGGCTCAAACTGAAACCAATTATAGCTGAGATTTCCAGATTTCCCAATTATCTACTGACATAATGACAAGAAAAAAAAGAGGAAAAACACAAGTTGTCAACACAAGTAAAGAAAGTAAAGATTTTAAATTAGACGTTTAATTTAGTCTAACGAACAGATTCAGTGAAGAACCAAATATAAACTTCATCACTATAACAAAAGTACAACAATTATTCAAATGAATGTATGAAAGCTTAGAAAAATATTAATAAAAATCACATGTCAAGATGATACGCAAGACTTCTAAAGTCATGAAAAGTTTATTTAACTTTTAATGAGTTGTCTTTAGTTAATGTCACGTAAGAACGTAAGAAATTTACAATTCAGCTGCAGCCATAAAGCATATAATAGCAGATAAAAATATTTAAAAGCCAACATGCTCACCTGAGACTTCCATCTGGCAGTATTTGCATCAGTGCACTCGTCACCAGAACTGCTGAGTGCATGAGTGCAGCTTCTGCAACAGCTTTGAGATGAAGCAAAAGACATATTATTTAGACACACAGGAGTTTGATTTTCAACATTACAGTAACTGGTCAGGACTGTTTTTGCTGATGAAGCGATGACACGCGGGTGTGCACACAGCAGGTGGTCGACTTCCAATGCTTCCTGATGTCTTGACACTGAGCCCACACAAGGATGTCTGTGGGTTGGGTGTTTCAGTATCAAACGCCGCTGTGGTGATTCAGTCACAGAAAATGTAATTACATTGTGTTGCATGAAAAATAAAATGAAAGAGACACAGAGGAGGCGAGGAAAGGGAATAGAGGAAGGGTGAAAAATAGAAAGTTATTATTTTTGCAGTGACAACTCATTGGCAAAGATGGAGTGCCTTTGATGGTGGGCTCAGTCTGCATCTTTTTGATGTCAAATTGGAGAGGTGAGAATCATTTATACATGACTCTACATTTCTAATGCTTACTGGCTGGCTAAGTTGTTTATAATGCTTGCCTTAGGCATGCACAGAAACTTAATTGCTCCTGAATCATTTCTTTTCTTTGCCATTTTTTCCGGGTTTATTTGGCTGCAGAGGATAAAGTTGTCACATTAATTTTATCCTCATTGTTTTGTTTGTCTTATCTCTTATGCTTTCTCACCTCAGTTTGAATCAGAGACCACTTTGCTCTATTCTTTTGTACACACAATAATGCCAGCGCTGGGATGTTAGATAAGTGAATGCAAGTAATGCTGTATTCTGTTCAGAGTTGCTAATGACATTAGCGATATGTCATGATCCTGGTGCAGATTAAATTTAAGGTCAGTCAGACACCTTCCTGATTATACTGAATGATTGATATGTATGAGTCTGTATTTCTCAATACTAAAGATACCATTAATCCGGACCAACTCTCTAATTCCTTTTGCAGAAACTTCTAAGGAACCTCCACAATGCTTTCTTATTGCCCGCAGACACTCATTATTAAACCACTTTCCAGCCTTTTGGCTAACATTTTTCTCCTACGGTCAAATATTTAAAATGTTATCTCATCAGTCTGGAGCTCTGGCTCCCTTTTTTTCTTAACCCCGTCCTTATGCATTCATGCAGAGTTGAGTCATTTGGCCTTGTTTCCACACCAGGCTTTTTGGCTGCAATTCTCCCATGAAGACCTCTTTTAGCCAGACCGCCACCTTCTGCCAGATTATTGGCAGTTGATGGATAAACCTGGGTCCCACTGGTTTCTGCTGCTTTCGAGCTGTTGGCTGTACTAGGTGTCTTCAGATTTTGAAGGGAAGTAAGCCGTTTCCAAGTCTACCCACTGTACCTAAGGTCTTTAGCATTCTCTTTCTTTGTGCTTCTTCAAAAGAGTTTAAACAGATCATCTTGACACCTACATCTGCTTTAAAAGCTGTGCTGAGATAGACAGATTTTTCCATCTGAACTCAACCAATTTTTGAAAAGAGTAAGTTTGGTTCCTACAAAGATAAAATGTATCTGTGAATTTCCCCACTGTGGAATCAATAAAGTTTGATCTAATCTAATCTTACTATCAGACATGCTTGATAGGCCTGCATTGCTACCAGAGGTTCTTTGTTGATACTTAAAAATCTTTTGAATTCAGCAAATTAATCTCTTACTCATATCCTGTTGTTGTAGGTATGCAGAATATGAGACTGACATTGCATGTAATCCTCAGGGCCTTTATAATTCTTTTTTGGGAGAAATCGCAAAGATGACGAGGATCAATTTCTAAAGACTAAACATAGCCTCTAATTTTTCCAACCAATTTTAGAAATAGCTTACATATCTTTCTATGACTAATCCAAATGTCTGAACCATCCAAGAAGAGAGATTTGATTCTATGAAAAACAGACAGAACTTCAGCTGGTTCTTCAAAAGAGTTTGAACCACTTGCAGCCCTTCCTCCTTGACGTTTATGGTTTTTTTGTGTGTGTTTGGATCATGCCTCTGATTGTGTGCATGAGTATAAGTTGAGATTGGTTCCTCATGCACAGGCAGTCTCACCCGTTACTACATCAACCAGGCACAATAAAGAGACTGGTCTGGTCTACCCTCATTGGCAGACTTCTACACTATGTGGAGACTCAAAACATGTTTATTGAACACTTTACAACACAGTGGGAAAGGGACAATATTACCATGTAGGCAAACCTTTAAATACCACTAATGAAACCCAGCATTCAGACTCTATTTTGCTAATGAGAATAATTAAAACTTTGAGCTGACTGGCTGCTCCTGTGAGTTGTCCCTTCATTCCTGTTTCAGTGTCTAAATGGATTACAGCGCTGCAGGAGTTTTTGAACGGTCCTGATTAAAATGCAACTACACATTTCACACTATGTGCAGCTCTTTTGCCTCTGAATCCTCTGATGATAGCCAGTAAAACCGCCTGTAAGAGTCAACAGTGTTGATTGAGTGACCCACTCCCACAGTATACAGCTGCAGGAGTGGGTTGGCTGCTCTTCATGCACCAGCTGCTGAACTTCCTGACAGCTGTTGTCCCATATGAAACTCTGTTGCCCACTGCTACTTGTGCAATGATCATCATTAATGTCATGACTGTTTTGTTTTTAAATCTGATTTTTTTTTTTATTAATAACTTGCGATTTGCTTCTGTACACACCTCTTTCATTGAGTGTTTTTACCATTTGATAGTGAATGATTACATCATTGGCATTATTAATCTGCAGAGAAATTTCCCCTTTGGCATTTGCAACCAACAAGTTTTGATTCCAGTTCACAGCAGTTCCTTTTCATCTCTTTTCTCAAATTTACCATGTTCCTGAATGAGTGCTCTGGTGAATCTGGGTGATTATTTGTGATAGTGATACATCGCAAAGTGACTTTTTATTATGTATTTCAGTTACTGCACCACAAAAAGCTACTTTTCCCACCTGTAAAGTAATAAACTATGAAAACTCATTTAATAGAGTATTGGTCTGCATTTTAGGTCACGCCTACTCAATCATAAAAACCCACACTGCCATGCATAATTTCATTTAACAGTCATCATGATGTAACTACTTTTTACATTGGGCGTTAAGGAACATCTGTTAAGCTCTACATTAAGGAGGTATATTCACAAATGCATCTTAAGAACCTCACTGTGCAAAAAAGAGGCCTTATGTTGACATCATCTAGGGGCAATATTGACATCGCTTAACTCAAAGGCATCTTGGATGAACCATCCCTGTCCTATACTGTGTTGCTGTCTGATTAATCAGTCTTGCCAATCATTTTAGAAGATAGGAAGGCAGGAGCTCTGGAATGAAAAGAAAATAAAACCATCCAGTTACCAGCAATAAGCCCAAAGCCAGGTATGGAGTTTTTTTTTTGTTTGTTTTTTGTTTTTTTGTTTTTTTGAGCCTTTGGTAAGGATCCTTTACTGTATTAACCACAATCTGCTCACATGAGAGAGCACTGATACCAAACAGGCCTGTCTGCATGCCTTACCCCACTAAGTAGGTGCGGTCTCCTGCAGACACCATACTTTTGCAAAGTGAACAGGAGGCACAAGGATTAAGGCAAAATAGCTCTTGAAATGCTTCATCATTGGTATCGTCAATCGTCAGAATACCTTTAAAGTGTTGCAAGAAGGATTGGCAACATTACAAAGTGGTAAAAGCTTTACTGTCACAATGTTTTTGCAGGACATGGAGGTAAAAATGAATGTATTTTAATAAATTATATGACACACCATCACTATCAATGTGAAATATCATGGGTTTACTGTTACTGTTGCAGTGAAATAAAAGTCTTCACATCATCCAGACTGTCTCTAACTTGGAGTTGTATGCTGCACTAGATATTGTTCCTCAAAACCATAATTAGTTATGCTAATGCCTGTCTTTTATTTATTAATTTCTTTTAAAATTTATTTCTTTTTATCATCCATTAGGTGATGGGTGAAAGTGTAATTTTGCTTCATGTCAAATTCATGCAGAAATCTAGAAGAGAGTTCACAAACCTTCAAGCACTACCATGAAGTGTCTTGTGATGTATAATGAACTGAGCAGCCTTTTTTTTTTCCTGGAGATTCTAATTAGAAAGGTTTAATATTTAAGTGATCAGTGATGATCAGCCAAGTCAATTATGTATTTCCTGGTAAAGCTGCATAAGTAATACTTGCTAGCAAGGCACTGAATGAAGTTGTATAAATGTTGTATAATTAGGAAATCGTAGATTCTTTTTTGTCTTGTCAAGAAAAATCGAGACAAGAAAAAAAAAAAAGACATGTACAATTAATGCCATATCAACCAATCTGAAAGTTATCAGGCTGTTTGAAGTGTCAGCCTGTACTTTAATCTTCTGGAATTTGTAATTAAACATGGCAGGTGGGAGCGGATTTTCTTGTGGCAAATTTTAAAAATCATGTCAGTAGTTGAGCAACTGCTCTACCTTTTTCTGTGACAATGTTGGCATTTTCCCTTGGTAAAAATAGGTACACAGAGATGAAACACTTTTTAAGACACAGGAGATCATTTTTATTGAGGTTCTTCTTCAAATCCTTGCAATGTTTCTTCTTCAAATAAACCATATCTCTTTGATAATGGAGCTACACTGACTGTATGCTTGATGTACAGTAGATTCAATAGGATGAAGCAGGTGTTGTGTCACACTATCTTTTGTTTTTATTTACATTAAAAACATCCACCAACTAAGGCAATCATCGAACACTAAAATGTCAAATTTCAGAAACATGAAAATGCATCTGAACTACTGAAGGCCTCTGCATAACAAATGCAATGGTCTAAGATTCCTGTTTATTTACAAGATCCAAGTGAAGTTAAGTATTTGATTCACCACTTTCCTGTCAATTGATAGCAAAACATTCATAACTCCAAGCAACTCCCTTTGGGTTTTACAGGATTAACACTAGAACCACCAGCTGTCTCACATACCGCCAGATATAATTTCATTTTTAGGGTACAGAAATCAATTCTTGAAGAGAAACATTTTGTGTTAGAACATCATATTTTGTCTTTGCCCATCTGCATATGTGCATGTGGCATGCTGGTGGGGGACTCATGCCATGACTAATTGTTTCATTTTTTAAATTTGAAGTTTATTACTAATTATGCCATGAAATGAAAAATAATTAAGTTTCAAAATATATAACATATCTTCATGGCACCAGCACACTCCTCAAAACATATTTTTTTAACAACCTAAATATATACCACCTGAAACACCTGAAACACATGGTCCGAGTATAAAGATGGTGTGGATGTGTCTATTAATACATCTACTGTTTCTGATTCTATTT
>JAOWBL010000004.1:10779322-10809470 GCA_028564865.1 Zenarchopterus dispar
CACCTGAAACACATGGTCCGAGTATAAAGATGGTGTGGATGTGTCTATTAATACATCTACTGTTTCTGATTCTATTTAGATCTATTGGGTTTATATTATTATTATTATTGCTTTCTGTTTTGTTTTTATAATAATAATAATAATAAATCTTCTTATTGTGATGTCAGTGCTGAAGCATGCACCTCATCAGCAGCCACTGGTTTCGTTGTTGAGAGGAACAGCGTATAATTTTTTATTTGCTGTGGTAATTTCAGATACTCAGGCTAGAAAATCAATCTGTATTTACAAAATCATGTCTGTGTAGAAACCCTCCCTACCTTGTAGGTCTATCAACTGCCCATTTTTTTTCCTCCACAGGGGTCCAGCTCAGAGTTGGAGAGTTTCTCCTCAATCTAATCCTCATCACTGAAGTCTCAAACTTCTCCTCCATCTCCTCACTTCTTGCAAAAGTTGCAGTTTCTTCGACCGTATACAGTCTTTTTCCTCTCTCCACATTTGTTTTTGCTAGCTTTCCAAATCTGATCAGTAAAATGGTGATCATCTCCCCTCTTTTCTTTCTTTCCCTCTTCAGATCAGGTGAAAAGTAACAAAAATAAAACAAGGATAAAATGGTGGGGCAGGAAGGGGACTGTCCAGGGTGTACCTCTGCCTTTTGACTGTTTTGCCTTTTGCCTGTAATGAACTGGGAAAGGCTTCAATGGACCCCTGTGAACCTCCAGAGAAAAGAAAATGTATGAATGGATGGATGTTCAAAATTTCAGAGAATATAAAATGCATTTATTTAGGAAAAGTCAGGGAGTGGCAAAGCTTTTATTATGTGAATAAACAAAATCTACAGGTCTAACTATTTGTGAGACTGCCTCAACAGTTCCAGTGTTAAAGGTGATGAAGAAAGTTTCATTGCCATTACATGAAGTCAGTTTGCAGTGTATCCCAATACTTCTTTCAAAGATTAAATTATGATGGAATTTTTCCCTTTTTTTGTAACATCAACCTATTTCTGAAATATATAGATGTGGGCTGATGACAGGTTTTCTTTTGCTGTTTTCAAACTCTTTTCATAATTGTGAAGGCAAGCACAGGAACTACTTGACTGACATATCTCTCACACCTCTTTCCATTTGGCACGACAAGTTCAGTTCGTTTATTTCTCAGCATTGTTTTTCTTCACCGAAGCAAGTACATGCTCAGAATGACACCTGTGGGTGGTCAACACATTTGAAGATTTACATATGAAAATGGCTGGTTGGCAGAGGGCTAGACTACTTTCTCTTGCATCCAAAACCGTTAAGATTGGATGGCTCATATGAGCTCCAACTACTTTTAAATTGTTAAATTTCCTAAACATTGCAGGAAAACTTTAGCACTTTAATTTTTTTTAACAACAACAATATTTGTTTTTAACTTTATCTCATTTGAAACAATGAAGAGCTGTTTCCATGATTATTTTTTTTCTGAGTGTCAGTGTATTAAATATAATATTCTCTAGGAAGTTAAATATTCAAAGAAAGAAATTAACTTTATTTGCATTTTTCTGAAGGAATAAAATCAATTTGAGTTCTGCTGAATATCTTATTTACTATGTAATTGAATTATCTTTCAAAGATATGTAGTCACGTAGTGAGCACACAGTCTTCCTATCAGCTGACTTGGAACAACTGTGCACTTATCTGTCAGTCCGCAGTTTTATTTTCATCACCAGCTTTTCTTTATTTTGTTAGTAAAAACAGACATTTTGTCAGTAATTACATTGCTGGCTGAACATCACAGCAGTAGCTTCAGTGGGATGTTTCCCTCACTGCCAAAAGTTGCAGTAAGCCAAGTAGGAAGTACAAGAAAAGCCAGACAGAAACGTTGAAGCAAGAGGCAGCTGTTAAAATAAGAAATTAGTGATGTAAATTTGATCTCACAAAAACATTTTTCACAGATTTAATGTATGGCCATACTGCAAAGCTGATATGAGTTAAAAAGTTAAGCCAAGATTTGGAAAAATAGGGGTCCAACAGTATGGACCCAAATTTATGAAATTCTTACCAGAAAAGCTTGTATTCATAAATTACTGTAAAATAAATGCATTAGACTTAAGCTAGCTGCATCCTTTTACTTCTAAAAACATTGGCATTTAATGTTTGTCCACAGTAAAAAAGATTTTTAAATTAAAAAAAGTAAAATGAAAGTAACTTAGAAGTGTAGCACTAAAGATCTATTTCAGTGTAATAAAAATTCTAGTCAACTATTTGTGATTAGGACAAACCATATTATTTTTTTCCCATGCAAGAACACCCATGCAGTTTTGTCCAAAGAAAACTTCACTAGATAATGGGAATACGCAACAGACGGACTCCAGTCTGTATCTGGACGCAGAAACAGCTGGATCAATGCCAAAATCAAAATGTTACTTCAGTTATATGAGTTTTCATTGGATTGCTGCACTATCCATCTTTGAGAACGGTACTTGGTTTTTCTACTTCAACTTTGTCCAATCACAGCAGCATCGGTTGTGTGTTCTGAACTGGGCAGGATTAACAGATGTTCCTATTGTTTGCAATCAGTACACAGGCAGGTACCTTTTTTTGCACAGAGAAGGTAAAGACGGTGTTCTCAAAACTGGTTGTTGATCAGAAAAGTTGTTTTTGAAAACTGCAATTCAAAGTGATTGAACAGAAAAATATGCTTTTGTGCTACCAGTGGGAGGCACAAAAGAAGTGCATTGGATTTGCAACAAGATGCTCGCAACCAACAAAAGTGGTAGACTGAAACACCATTATGAAACCACACTTGTACATTTTGAACAAAATTACCCACAGAACACTGAGTGAAGAAACACAAAAGTTAAGTCACTAAAATCCTCATTTGAAGCTAGAAGCAATGTAATGGATCAGCTACATAACATGAATGGGCAATGGATGCTTTACTAAGAGTAGCATGAGTTCTGGGAAAACACAAAAAATCCCTTTCTCATGCAGAAATCGTCAAGGGGTTCATGAGTGAAGAGGTGGCTGCTCTTTTTGAAGGGACTCAAGAGCTGAGATAGTCCAAAACATAAGCCAAATGCCTTGTTCTGATTCCAGTGCTGCAAAATTAACTGAAATACTTGCTGACAATTTGCTTGAACATTTTACCTCTGCTATAAAAAAGGACAAATTAATTTTATTGACTGCATAGAGAACACAGATGATGCACAGCTCATGGTTTTTGTCAGATTTTTTTTTTAATGAAAGAAAGGAAGGATTTCATGAAGACGTTTTGGGTCTCCAAAGGCTCCATGGACACACAAATAAGGATGACATTTATGAAAAAGCCACACAGATGTTGAAAGACAGAGAGAACAACCTGAGGCATGTTGTTCTCATTGCTGCTGATGGAGATCCATGTATGATTGGGAGAGAGAGGGGATTAGAAACACGCTTGAGAGCTCACCACCCTGACTTGATGGTATTCCACTGCACAGTTCGCCATGATTTGCTCCTTAACAAAAATGTCTGGTGGCAAGGAGAGGCAAGTCACTGGAGGGGTTTAGGGCACTGGAAACAGAGCTGGAGACATTTCTTTTAAGAGTGCAAAAGCCAAACCATTTGTGGAGTTCAAGAAGAATGAAGAGGAAATTGAAATTGCTGCTTTTCTAACTCACATTACCTCCCATCTCAATGACCTTAATATGAAGCTACAGGGCAAAAACAGTACAGTGTGTGATTGCATGTCAACTGTCCATGCTTTCCAGAGGAAGCTGGAGGTGTTCAAATGTGACTTACAGCAGGACCTGCTTCACTTCCCAAGACCTTTTTACCAGACTGCAGGGAAATGAGACCATCACAATTATGCTGAATTTGTGGACAATCTCATTAAACATTTCCAAACTCACTTTGGAGATTTCCTTCTGGGAAAACAGGTCTTGCTGTATACTGAAAATCCATTTCTTGTGAATAAAAAAAAGAGCAGAATTCTCAACTGAAGCCAAGAAAGTCTGCCCCGTGGGCGAGTGCTGCTTCTCCGCAAACAGAGATGATTCAGCTCCAACAAAACCTGGCACTGCAGGACTACCATTGTGACCCTGTCACTTTTTGGACAAAGATGGGTTGCTGCAGCAGGTGTTCATCTCCTGCAGAAGATGGCCCTTCAAATTCTCACCATGTTTCTCTCAACATACTGCTGTGAATCTGCTTTTACAGCCATGTACATGGTGAAAAACTCAAACTGCGGCACACTTGCCAATGAGCACTTACATCAGCACCTGGCTTTAACACCTTTGATGCTCAAGTTTAAACAACTAGTGGCACAAAGAAGGTGTCACCTGTCACAATAAAATGGTATCTCACATAATCTTTTAATGTATAGCTGTGAAGGTTTGGGGATTGCTTTTTCCCTTGTTGTTGGTGAAAATTTCTATTTGGCATTTGACCTTGATAGACACTTCAGTCTCCTATGGAGGAGGTGCTGCAGTACTTATTCACCTGTCCTCCTTCCACTCTTTGCCAGGTTGTTATGTCAACTCAGTGATACCCATCATCATGTTAAGTTTTGTCTTATCAATTAGTAGTCAAAGTTTCTTATCCTTTGTAAAAACATTCAATATTTGCCTCTGTGTTCTGCATTTTGGGTCTTTCAATCTCCTCAAATCTAACACTTCCGGTGTATAAAAATGAACATCAATCACATTCTAATGAAGTGGCTAAATGGGAAACAATTGGTTTCATTGGGCCTGTATATTTTGTTTTATCTGTTTATGTAAGATGCACAGAAATATTGGAAGGCTATTATAATAAAATGATTACTATCCAGTTGTACCATAAAAAACTTAACAGGCTGGTTGAATTATTTATTTGCTGCATTATCTGTAAATGGCTGTTGGATGAGATTTCATATGTCACAAAATGGTAATGATTAAAGCTAATGGGTGAATTTGCACTGTCACTGCACCAGTGACCTTTTTTTCTCTTTTGCCCATTTTAAACAGGTGTGTTTATGAGATAACTGGACTACAAAGCTTTGCTGAAGACTCTGTAATTAGATTTTAGGAATAAATCCTTCAGATGAGCAAAAAATATTTAGGTAAAAAAAACAAAACATAATTGTGTGTATCTTTTAAAGACTCTTGAATAACAAATTGGGATGCTTGGGGACAAAGTCTGCAAGCTGTTAACATGCCAGTTCCTCACAGAGACCTTCGGTGAAAATCAACAATCTCCAGTCAAATAACCTTAATGAATTTTAACTTCCAGTGATTATGTACACTTTAATACTTAAAGTAATATAATTTTTGTCTTAGATTAGAAAACTTTTATGTCATGTAACTTTGCATAATGGCTTAGAATTAAGGGAGAGATTCCGCTCCAGCTTTGACTGGTATTTTTGAACACTGCTTCAGGGTAATCTTTCTATTTGCAATGGCCTATGAAGCAAATATTGAGATATAAGTCTGGGATAAAAAAAAAAAAAAAAAAGCCTACTTCCTTACAATTTGACATGGAATAAATAGCAAAGACTTATCACAAATTAAAATAACCAATGAGTTGTAATCCAGAAGATTTGGAACATCCATCCACCAGCCTATTTTTTTGCAGCTTACCCAGGAATGAATTGTCTGGCCAATAGTATAAGCTGAAACTCCCAGACCGCTTTTATTCTAATCTCCTCTGGCAGCTCATCTGGGGGACAACAAAGTATTCTTAAGTCAGCTGAGAGATAAAATCTCTCCAGCAAGTCCACTGTGTCACAGCCCTTCTCTTGGTAGTACATATCCGAGACAACTCCCTAGAGAAGTGTCCAGAATGCATCTGACCAGTTGCCCAAACCATCTCGCTTGGTCCTTTCAACGAGAGGAGAGTAGCAACTCTACTCTGAGACACTCAGTGTTAATTTTGGTGACAAATAATTTTAACATGGGTTGATAACTAAATAAAAACTCATATATGAGGACAAAACTCTGCGACGAAATGTGTTGACATGTCATGAATGAAAATGAAGATGAGTCCAAATTAAATGACAACCAGTTTAGCTGTGTGGGAGAAGCAGAACAACTACCTTGAGGGGCAAAGAGGGTAACATGCTGCATTTCATTTATTCCCTGGAAGATGCTACAGCTACTCCCATGAACATTAATGAAACTAACACGAAGAAACATAAACACCTGGGATAAGGAGGAGACCAGACTTTTGCTGCTCAGGAAAAAAAGGTGCTTTATAAATCATTGGGGTGTCTGTCATCAATAACAAAACAAACAAACAAACAAAAAAAAAACACAATAAACTTAGCGACATTTGCACACAATTCACCCTGAAACCCATTCAAGCACATGAAAGCTACTGTTATATCATAAGGTACTTGTGTGTTTTTGTTGAACTTGTGTTAATGTAAATGAGAGAAATAAATGATCCATTAACCTGAGATGTACAACAATTGACCTTCTTAAATACATTTTAAGTTAGAACTTCCATCTTCAGTTTTACAAAACATCCCCAAAAGCTAAACAGAGGAACTTTTTACTTAATAGGTTGAAAAATACTTAATTTCATCAAGATGTAAGAAATTATTTTAGAAATGCAATGGAAACTTAAAAGTTCAGTATATTTGACACTTTGTATTTTAGATCAATAACTAAATCTTTACTAGATGCAGTTGTCTAACACTAAACCACTTCAGATGACAAAGTCATGACTGAAACTAAGTTCAATTTAAGTTCCAAGACTTTGAATAAAACTGAAGCAAAATTCACTAAGACCAGCAAGAGTGAGCTCAGCTGCCTCCAAAGTAAATTTGTGTAACAGCTTTGCCTTTTAGCTCAGCTCTGTTTTCATCATCACCAATAGGAACCCATTTTCACCTGTCAATCTCTTCTCAGTTCTATACCCACTAATGAACTGAACACCTGGATAATTAAAATCCTATACTTAATCCAGCAACTCTGTTGCAGAATTGGCATTTCACCCTTTTCTGTGAAGCTGCAATTGTAAGATGACCAAAGTTAAAACCATCTCTAACTGTGATCAAAAATTCTGTTCAAAAAAAGGATATGAACAGAATCAGCACCAATTAGCAAAGTTTAAAACCCTCCAGAGATGAGTTGGACTTACAGCGGTGTAAACCAATCTCTCACTTGCTTTTTCTAGGACCAAATTACCTGTATCAAAGAAAATATACAGCACTACCAAAATGCTTCATATAGCCACAAGTGGACATGGTGATAAGCCTTCTTCAAAATCTGTATTATTTCCTTTTAATCATATGTTCAACTATCAATTATAATGGTGAAGAAAAGTTCTTTGAGAGGCTGGTAAGCCTGTGGGACCCCAGAGACAATTTACAGGCTCTGTGAGTTTGCAAAGGAGTCATCTATACATGGGCCATCCATGGCAGGGCCTCGCAGATGAATGATATTCCTCAAAGCATTAGATGTTGTTGGGCTTCCTTTTATTAATTGTTTAAAGGAAAGGGCTGAAGTGCCATCTAAAAGCCATTTTCTCTCTCTCTCTCTCTCACACACACACATTCTTACACCAGTCTTCTAAGAAGTGATTGAGTCCTGAAACCTGTCTGTATATCCAGACAGTAGCTGAAGGAACATGAAAAAGTATTATGAGGCCAAATGAAAAACATTAAGATCCCTCACTCATGAGCAATTATGAACTCAAAGCGAACTTCCATGCACATCTTTATGTCTCTGTAGAGTCTGGATTCATGTATGCAGACCTGAAGATCTGAATCAAACTAGACAGATCCTTAATCAGATCCTTTAAAAATCCCACTGAGATCTCAACCAGCATGTTTAGAGCTTTGATATCCCAAATGAATTAGAGAAAAAGTAAAAGGAGTAGACACTGCTGACATAAGAAATGAGGAACCGTGCACATACTTTAAAAACAAGGATTTTATGTCAGAAATGAAAGCTGTTGTTGTAGATGAAAATTAACTTTTACGCCGCATCAGGTTGTTTACTTTTGTTTACTTTGTTAGTGCTTATTTCATAGTGTGGTAGTGCATTGTTTAATGTCCTTGTGCAACATTAAAATGGCATCTACTTAGTCGCCAGCTGCTGGTTCTGCTTCTCAAACAATGCAACAATGCAACTTTGCAGTGAAAGTATCCCAACTTGAGGAAATTTGGCATCTGGAAGAATGGAGGAAGGAGATGAATGAAAAAAAGAAAGAATTTGCTTCTCTAATGGCTCTGTTGTGTCCCCAAATGCTCTTGTCCTTCTCTCTGGCGACTAGAGAAGGCATGTGTTGCACTGGGAGACAGATGGTTGAGAGCAGATTTCTTTTGGTGCCAGGAGGGAGACGGAGCGAGGTAGCAGGAAATGAATGAAAAAAGTGGGAGGACAGTGAGAGAAAAAAAGAAGTGAAGAGATTATTTTCTGAATCCAGAAGCTTGTCCATGGAAATCCTTTGATTTAAAAATACACAGCCCTAAATCTTATGTATTTTTGACAGAAAGAAAAATCAAACCCCTTAGTAGGATTTTGTTCTTTTCTCAACAACTTTATTCTTTCCCAATTATTCTTAATCTTCATCTCACCACTTGAAGCATCTCGCCTTCAATGGGAAATATGGAGACTACATCTGTGTGTGTGTGTGTGTGTGTGTGTGTGTAAAATAAGCAGCTATATGAGTATATGAGTGTTTGTGTCAATGTGAATGGGTGATTGAAAAACATCATAAGACAATTTGCAGAATATACACAAACTCAATTTCAGTTTATTCATTTATCTCAAACAGAAGCTTATTTGTGTTCAGACTTCTTTTTAAGAAAAGCTCCTTTCTAATAATCTTAACTATAACAAAGAAAACAAAGAAATAAAATGTAATAGAAGACATCAAAAACATCTTTAACAAAACTATCTTTTGAAAACATTAAATGAAATGCACATTTTTAGATTTGTGGCATTGTTCCATAATTTAAGGCAGATGAAAGATGTGCATCCTTTTAAATTCCTTTTTTAGTTTTTTTGTATAGCAATTTTACTTATGCCCCACAAATTACATTTTTTTTCTTCTGTATCTAAAAAACAAAAGGAAACGTATGCCATCTGGTAATGTTTTTTTTTCTCTCTTGCTTTGTACTAAAATACATTTTTCATAATATTCCAAATAATTAAATTTCACAATATAAGAACTTCAGATAAAATCTCAAAATAAGACAAGATTTATGTGATTTTGGTTTCCAGGTTGCACAATAATGTGCTAAGCTCATTAAGGTAATAAAACTGCTGCGCTGTTTTAAAGGTTGATCCCCACAGTTCCACAAAATAATAAGTCCCTCCTTCTTGAAGAAACTTAAGTCCTTCAGCATTTGCAGTAAGATGTTAGAGGTCAAGAGGCGACTGAAGAGACTTTAACCTGAACAAGGCTGCAGTTCCGGATGGCGTTGGCGCCATAATCCTGAAAGCCCGAGTTGGAAGAAAGTTCAAGTTCTAATGCTGTGGAAGACCTTCTGCCTTGTTCCAGTATCCTAAATATCTTACCCATCTTCTCCTAATGACTATAGACCTGTAGCCCCAACATCCCACATCAATAAAGTCCTGGAAAAAAAAACTTTTGGCCTTCCTGAATAGGCAAACAAGTACATTTCAGGACTCACTGCAGTTTGCTTATCATCGTGGGATTGGAGTTGAAGATGCCATCATACACGTGTTTCAACAAACCCACAGTCATCTGAACAAAGCAGGCAGTACTGTGAGACTCATTTTCTTTGACCTCTCCAGCACATAATCATGAACATAAACATAATCAAGCCCACATTAGTACGTAAGACACAGGTGGGTGCTTCCTTAGTTACCTGAATAACTGACTACCTAACAAACAGACCACAGTTTGTGAAAATGTGGAAGTGGTGAAAGAGAATACATATCCTGGTGTTCACCTGGACAGCAGACTGGACTGGAGATACAAATCTTTGTTATTAAGAAAGGATAGGACAGACTTTACTTCTTAAGGAAGCTTAGGTCTTTCAGGGTTGGCAGATAGATGTTATACAATATATGCTCTATAAGTTTGTAATGGAAAGTGCAATCACATGCATTCATCAGTTGGGAGAGCAACATCACATCAGAACCAGCAACTTTAAGAAACTGAACAAACTGATAAAGAAGGCTATCTCTGCCCTGGGGTGTCCCAAGGAAGAGACTCCCCCCACCCCCACCCACACACACACACACACACACACTCCCAAAGCAGTATAATTTTTTTCTTATCTGAAGAACTAAGATAGTTTAACAAGAAACTGTTACCTTACAGATATGAGTATTGTAAAGAATAAAATAGCTTTGGACCAATAAATGATCCCACTTCAGTTTTACTGGTTTACACACATAGACAAATTTGTCTAAGGAGGTTTTTCTGCTCTCCTCAGACAAGTCTCTCTATTGCTTTCTCTGGTCCACGTTCAGTGTGGTGAACACCATGACACGAAACAGCGGAGTGATTTTTTTGTCCCCCTTTAAATAGTCAGACTATGAGTTTGACAACTCCTGTGATGCTAATTACAGGACACATTCCAGGCTGTCACTATGTCACTATGATCAAATAGTTTAGACTCTTTTCTAGGGATACCAACTACTTTTTCAAGGGCAATTTCGTTAGTTGGTTGTTTCAGATTATTTCAGTCACCATCGTGGGTTTTTCTGTCTTCACTGGAAGGATACCGATGAATTTGTCCACATGTCTAAATAGTTCTCACAACCACAAAATGTTCATTGAATGCTTCTGCAATGCTTTTCAAATTTCCCACCACAACTTTTTAACTAATAATTATTGACTAGGCAGTTCAAATGTACTGTACTGTAATTACTAATATGGGCAGCTTTCCAAAGCTCCTGCATAGCACATCCAAGATCCAAGTTCTGTCCTTAACAGCCTATATCATATTGTCTATTATTAATAGTAGCTTAAAGTTAAAGATTCACAGTGGTAATGTTAGTTTTTATTCAAAAGCTTCATATGAGTTCAGTAAAGGTTATTTCTGTGGCACCATTAAAGCACTTTGATACACTCTGAATACATTGGCCTAGATACACACTTTGACAAAGAAGTACGCTAATTGGACCTAAAAGGCTGGGATTTTGACCTTTCCTAAATTAAAACCCAGATCCATATTGGTCATTAATAATGGTATAGTTTCAGTTGAAAGGTGCTAACTGCTGCCAAGTGGAAAAGGGTACTATCTATAAGCTGCCACTGGCAGCTATCTCCTGATTCATTTTACTAGTATGCAGCAGGTTGTTTCAGTCTCCAGAGCCACTTAATTGTGTTCTCATTTGCTGCATAAGTATATGATATTTCTATGTTGCTGTTTCTATTCTAGTCTTGGGTGGAATGGCACCCAAAATGATTTCTATAATTAAATATTTCAATTGAGTTGCTACAAGCCTCATAAAATCTAATTGCTGGAGAAGCCCAGTTTTGGTCATTCAGTGGTGTTCCATAGATATCTAATGATTTGTGGCAAAGGAATTACTTTCAGGCAAATGTCCTGTGTTTGAAGGAAGAATTTGGAATTGTCAGTCTGTAATTATATACAACTACTGAGGTTGTATAGATCCAAATAAGAAGTCAAATTAAAAAAAACAAAACAACATGCACATAATTTCAGTATACAAAAAAATAATGTGTGCACATAAACACCTCATACAAGTAAATCTAAATCATAGTGCAGTGTATGTGTAAGTGTATTGCAATAACAGTTCAGTGTCAAGTGCTCCATGTTAGCTATGTTATATTGACTATTGACTATGTTAATGTGGTACTGAGCATAAAAGCAAAAAGCTTCCAGAGAGTGACACTGGTCACTCCAAATGGAAACAAAATATGTTAAATCAGTGATTAATATCTACCTATACTGAATGATTTGATGCTAAATAATGTTCTCACTCACCCCTTAGTTTCTGTTACTAATTCAGATAATCTATTAGCATAATTTACAGTTTTACAACATTGACTGGTTGTGTGAAAACTCTGTCCCAAGATGCTTCAGACAAATTAAAAGTACAAATAACAAATTAAAGAGCATTAAATGGGACTTAAATATCCCATTAAGGAATATGGTTTATAATAAGGTTCAACTGGAGCCGAGGGTTTACGGAACGGATCAAGCGAGGAAGTTTGTCATCTAACAGTCATCACAATTGCAGGCAACAGTATCCAGAATCAACATTGTTCATGCATCACAAGATAAGATTAAATTTACTTACTCTGGTTCATTTTAATTTGGAGATGCATAACTTCAAATATATGGCACTACCATAACTTCAAATGTAGTGCTACATGGCAATAATAGATCTGAACTTTTAGCACTATATGACTTTAGATCTGCTAATAGCTATGAAGTTATGCTCTTTTTACATGTGATCTGCATCCTGTTTGCTAATATATATTTACTGTAATGACTCCATACACAAGTTGGTGCTAATAAAACCAAATAACCATTTATTCCCCACAGTCAGAGCACAGCTAACTCGTAAGATTCAAATAAAAATACAAAAAAATAGTTGCAACTTACTCACATGAAGAATTTCTCAACTTTATTTTTCATGTAGCATCAAAACAAATATCTTCCATTTTCAATGTAACTGAAGTAAAGAATTGTTAAATTGTGGAAAATTCCTATGAGAAAAAGGATGACATCATTGTGCAAGAGCTCCCCTGCTATTAGTACAGTAACCTCAGCTCACTGACAGACAGGCAGAAGAGGTTCGACACAGAACGTCAAGGCAGCAAATAAATGTTTGATTGGGAAAGTGAGTTTAAAGAAAGGAAGCATGCACAGGCGGACAGGCTGACACCACCCAGATAATGGAGCTGCCAGAATCTCTCCCACATCGCATCTCACCTCACTAAAACACAATCACAAGAAAACACATCCAGTTGCACAAGCAGTCCATACACAAATTGATACACACAAACACAAACATGTCTCATGCTCTCTCAAGATTGGTATTGAGTTCAGGAATTAGATAGCAGAGAGAAAGACAAGATGATAGAGGAAAAAGAGGAAAAGAGGGGTAGTTTGGATTGGTGTAAGAAGAGGAGGCTTCATTGATTGGAGGCTAAGGTATGGGGCTTCACTTAAAAACCTCCTCTCCTTCTCCGTGTACGGGTAATCTTCCCTGTAAGCTCCAAGAGCCAGGCTGTAATTTGATAAATCCCTGGGTTGAGATGAGGTGACAATTGCCATGACAGCACGGGGGCCTCCTATCCTTGAACACTGATCATCTGATTTCTTTTTAAGGCACATTAAATATAGTTCCTCTCCTCCATGGCTTAGTGTTAGATGACATACTAATGATTTATGTTGCTAGGAAAAGAGTAGGGTTCTAAAGAAAGGGGATGTCAGAAAGAAATGGCAGAAAATGTGCACACTTGAAGCAATGATTAAATTGGTTTGAGAAAGATTGGTTTGAGAAAGATTTTTGAAAAGTGAGCCATCAACTTCAGCCACCTATTTGGATTGGTTGACTTCAACCTGCTTTCATACAAAACTGAATACTGTATATTCTTAGGAATTGTGAATATCTGCTACATAGTAATATAATTTTTTTCACACAAATCACAAAAATTATTAAGAGTCATCTTCCAGGAATCAAAGATATTGATCCATGTTGTAAAACTAATTTTGTAGAACTGTTTCAAAGATTTTTCACCAACAAGCGTTTCTATTAATGCAACCCCAATTTTACTGTATACATTGAACTATGATCTTTGTGCTCTTAAGCAGTGTAGCTTTTGAACATTTTGGTTTTAGACTTTACTGAGATGAAAGTTTGTTCCGTTTCTTAATCAATGACTTAATATACATAGATTGCCCCATGAGAATACGTAGAAGCACATTTGTACCACAATATAATATCTTTAAATCCTAGTTAGACCAAATAAAACAGGAACTAATCTAAGCTTACCCAATACAGACTTCAAAATGAACTAATTAAATCAGATTTTCTCTGACCTTTATCAACACACATATTTTCACTTTTTCATAATGGGTGTAAGCTGAGGCCATTCTCTCTGTGGTATACAATGGCCTTAGCCACAACAAAAAGGACTGTGCAGCATTCTCTTCTATATACAACATCAATATTAGAAATGTATTTGAACACATAATTGGATTATAAGGCATTCATTGATTCCAAATGATGCTTCTGTGAAATATTTGGAATGTGTGCACAAATACAGTGCAGATCAGGATGCTTTGGTAAAGGTTTTTGCACTTCTATAGCACCCTTTTAAGCTTATACAGGTTCTACAAAGCATTGTGTTTCTCGTTAACCCACACTTACAAACAGGCACACACACTACAGCAAGTCTGTTAGTCACTCTAGCTAGTCACTCTATAGAATTTTCATTTCTACACTTATACCCCAATGAGCACATTGGGGCGACAAGACATATGACAGTGCAAAATAAAATAGTTATTTCTTTGCTGCAGTTAAGTTAACCTCTATCGCAATGTCTGACCATTTCTTCTTCACCGTTTTCTTCTTTAATGTGTACCATCTCCACAGGTAGATATGCAGGGTGAAGACGCATCTTTACCTCCTTATGTTGTAGTCTCTGTGCAGGGATTCATGCTAATTGATGGGCAGCAGGAGCATGCTGCCAAACTGTAACTGATTGGCATAAATATGTCCTTGCCATCAAGAATGAGTTTTATGAAGAGTTTGTGAATCTGGATTATGTTTTCTAGTAACACTCAACATTAGACACCCTATGACATGCTCTTTTTATGATATCCACTGCATGATGTTGACTGTGTGCACTGAGGTGATAAAAACAATATTTTAAAAAGTAAAAGTTATATTTTAATTTATGTTTTTGCCAAAGGTTTATTTCTTTGCATACCTAAGGTAAACACTAAAGTTAGCTGTTAAGTCATTCATAGAGGATTTCTCAAAAATGCTGCCAGTTTGATTAACTGAGAAAAAGCAGAATTGATGATAAATTTCCTTCCTTTCCTGTTGTCTTGTTCAACTGCTCCAGGTTTCTCACAGCCTATGGTGACAGAATGCTTAATTTCCACAAGCTGGTGACTGCCTGAGTTGTTGCAGAGAATGGATTAAAAGCTTGAGTGTTTGCAGCCTGAAGTCACTCACCTGCATAGAAATTAATTTTAAAAGGTTTAATGGTCCTTAATTAACTCACTTAATGGGATATTATCGTTTCAATCTATTCCAATCTTTGGTAATTCATCAATGTGTCCGTTGACACTCAAGACCTGTGTTATAAAATGGAATCTATTTTCATTATAGGAATCATGTTCGCTACAAGACCCCTCCACACAGACTGGCTTACTTGGAGCCTACAAAGTTTTATCAGGACTTTTGTTGGTTGCACTTGTAACTGAAGGCGGTAGTCAGCCTCCAGGTGAGGTGAAATGCAGGACAGAGACACTCCATGAGTCCTGTATATTTTACTATGTAATACAACACATTATTATGTAATATGCATGTCAAACGCATAATTCACCTAAGAAAATGTGTTGTAACATGTTTAATTTATAAGAATTTGGTCAAACCCTTACAGAAAAAAATACACACATTTGATCACATAGCACTATGTCTCATAATATAATGGTACGAGTGGCACATGTGTTGGCATGCACAAATTTTAAAAAGACTTTTACAACTTATGAGTGGAGCGAATGTAAAAAAATATTTCAACATTCTACAACATGGAATAAGGTGTAGGACATTTTACATACTCAAAATGTTGAGATATTTTCATTTTTAGTTTTTGCAGATTCATTTTCCTTCTTTTCCATAAGTAATCACATAATACGGAATTCATGATTTGGTTGACTTGGGTTTTCAAGTGTTATCTGCATTATTAATCACATTTTGGCTATGTCCCGCCTGTGATGAAGGGGTCGCAACAGCTAAGGTTCATAGCCAATAAACAGACTTGGCAAGGTGTTTTTAATGCCGGATCCCCTTCCTAAAGAAACTAAAGTATGAACAAGGAAATCTAACACAGGAATCAAACTAGGGACCTTCACACTGTGCCAAACAGGCTGCCAGAGTAGCTTCTTGGTGCTATTTGCTTTATCATGTATTTTTGTTGCTATGCTGTACTTTATTTTAGGGGGGGTTGTGTCATGGATCTGGTAATGGACCCAAGAGCAGACAATCTCAGGAATGAGTTTATAGTTTTTATTGAATCTCCAAGTAAGAATGGTTGGTGATCCAGCAGTCAGGTAGACAGACAAGCAAGCAGGCAATATTCCAGACAATGGGGCAGGCCGACAGACGGACGGGTAGACTGATCTCCAGACGGCAGGACAGGCAGGCTCCGGATACGACAAAACAGCAGGTAAGTAGTTATCCAATAACAGGTTACAAGAGAGCCAAATGCTAAGCTGACAGGATATGTAGTTAGACCAACTGGCGAGGAGTTGCTGTGGAGCTGTTCCTCTTATACAGGTGAGATGATTGCGAGTAGGTGTGAGAGTGCAGCAGCCACGCCCAGGTAGAAGGGATTGCCGGAAACACAGAAGGGGGAGGGGAGACAAACACCAGCAAAAACAGAACACTTGGGGGATCATGACAGGTTGTCTTGTTCACCTTCTGGGTTTTGCTAGCTAAGTCTTGATTTTCTCATTTCTCCCTCATTAAGACTTGTCATAGTTTTAGTTTTGCTGTTGTCTTATATTCTCCTTTATGTGTGAAGTGGTTTGTTTTATATGCTGTTTTATTTAGAGAATATTATTCCTGACTTGATTGTCCTGATTGTTCACACCTGTGTCTCATTAACCTGTGTTTCAATATTGTCCTGCTTTTCCTTTATTCCCCGCTGCTCCATTGTCATTCAGTTTTGTTGCAATCTGTCTTGAACTTCTTAGGTATCTCTCCTTGTGTCTTTTTTTTTTTTTTTTTGGAGTGGTGGGGGTCATCTTTTGGTGGTAGTTCTTTTTATTTAAATAAATCCTTATTTCTTTTTGCCACTCTTGACTCCCAATCTCCTGCATTTACTCTGACAGTGATACCCCAGGTTTAGCATTGTTCACACACTGGTTTCACATTAAACCTTGAATACCTAGACTATACTTGTCATTTATAGTACATACATGAATCTGTATATCTAGCACTGTTGCCTCACAGCCTGAAGTTTCCTGGTTCAATTCCTGGATCTATTTCTGTGTGGAGTATTTATGCGTGGCGTTTGAATGTTCTTCCTGTGCATGCGTGGGGATGCACAATTTCTCCAGGTGCTCAGGTTTCCTCCCACATCCAAAAGCCATGTATGTTTGTGTGTGTCTCCCCATGCCTTCAGGGGTTGTGGCATCTGACATGTCCGGCAGTATGCAAAACATGATATGCTGTGGTGACCCCTCCGTAATTGATTAGGCCAAAATGCTTGATAACGATGTGAAATGCAATATTCTCCTGACCACTAGAGATGCTAGCATAAGTGGGTGATTGCTAATGAGTGATCAGAGAGCTCTGCAGTTGCAGGCTCACTCTATTTGGAACTTTTAACAATACATATGAAAAGAATTGTCTATCTATTACAACTGTATGGTTGCATAAATATTAAGCACATTGCAGACATTATTATCTACAACAGAAGAAAGTCCCTCCAGCTGAAAATGCTTAAGCAAACCTTGACTGTCTCTTTGATTTCTTTCTATACAGAAATTATTTTCAACAGCAATTTGTATTCTGTTTTGTCACAAAGGCCCAACAGCGCAAATCAAAGACACTAACAAACAAGACATCATTATCACTTCAGGGACCTAGAATGCTAATTTACCAACATGCCTCTCCAAAAACCGAACTTAAACAGAAAAATATAAATGGAGATAAAATAAGAACAAAGTAAATGATATAGACAGGTGCTCTCTATTCTGTGTAAGGAATGCTGCAGATATAGCCACCTCTCCTCTTGGAGCTCAATAAGGCCATCACCACAGGGATTTCCAATGAGCACAGCACACTACTAAAATGCCACAATACGTCTCCCTTAATGAACTATTGGTTTGTTTCTCAGGGCTACACCAAGTCACTTACACCATTTTCTCATGCCTTATGCATCTTACTTTACCTTTCTGCGTTCAGACGGCGCGAAAGGCCAAGGGCAGATTGTGTTTCAGTATCAGCAGAATGAAGAAAACAATACCACATACAAACCTGCTTGAACTGCATTATTCTAACCCATACATCACACTGATGCATAAGCACATGCGCAAACACACATGCATTGGATAATTATTCTCAGTTTATCTATGCTCAGTCAATGACGGATAAGTAAGCAGCAGACCAGAAGGAGAGCACATTGACCAGTGCACTGACACATGTTAACAAAAGTTAATCAGGGCTCTTGCCATCTCTAATATGTCTTGAGTAGCTTCCAGACAAAACCCAGATTGTCCTGTGGATCTATTTGGGAGCATGTCAGGATACACTTCAGTTCAGTTCAACTCAGTCCAGTTCACCTCTATTGAGTTCAACTGAATTCTGTGCAGTAATACTCTATTCATCTCCGAGGGTTAATTACTTTCTTCAGTACATCTGTTGATCATGTTCTCAAATTGTGACATGTAGTTTCAAAGTCTTATATTTCAAAATGATAGTGGGTTTGAACCAATACATTTTCACCTGGTTTTAGACATATGAAATATAGATGGTTTTGAGTACAGCTTCATCTCATAATGCAATGTCCTTACTCTTCACAGATTAAAAGAGAAAATAAGACAGTGGACCAGCCTAACAATAAGACCTTATGCTTATCTTCTGATCCAGATCCTCACCTGGATGCAGAAAGACTTTGTACTGAAAAGAAAAAGTTCAGCTATGCACTGCTGATGTTAGTAGTGTAATTGGTGATGTTTGCAATATTTCATGTCAAAGGAATGAAATGGCAGGGAGAGGAAAAGGAAAGAAGGCCAGTTTGAGTATTGTTGTCATAGCAACATCGAGAAAATCTATGAAATAAGATAACTAGTGACGTATTGGCATAGCAAATGCCAGTGGAGATGGTTTTGTAATGGTGTAAGGGGCCCTGTTCTGTTATGCCTGACAGGAGGTGTCAGTTAGTTAGTGAGCTCGAGCGAAAGGCCCAGAGATCCTTGTGTCAGCAAGAAAGACACCTAGCACTGAGAAACACAGGACACAGGCACACATAGAAGTTAGTGAAGAGTGAAGAGTGAAACACAGCACTCAGACTCTGGAGCAACTCATTGCAAATTGCAAATTGCAAAAAAAAAAAAGGAGGGTAGAATGTTTTCTGAAGACCAGTGTGACTTTAAAATAAATGTCCATCAGAAGAGTTTAATATTTGGGAATAAGAGTAAAAGAAGTGGCACAAAATGACTTAATTTCTTTTGAAAAAGGGTAAGTAAATATGGTCAGCTATAAAGCTAAAAATAGATATTTGGTAATGCCTTGGAAAATGTAGAAAAAGGTGAGAAACATTCCTAAAGGATTTTCCTCTGTGCAACCTTTGTCATTTATTGACTTTGATTAAAATCTGACCACAAGCCTGAGGTGAATTTGTATAAAACCCTATTTTTACTTAGCTCCATATTTCTAGTAAAATATTAACATAATTTACTGTTTCCTGGTAACCCGGGGACATCAGTGGGTTTGCTTGAATAATGGTGCAAAGTACTGAGGAGGTACAGTCTGCTGCCAGACAAAACACACTGGAAATGTCACATTAACATGTAGAATGAACTAAGTAATCCCTAATTAGGCTGCCCTTTGAGAAAAGGGGAACATGTCTATGATCCTGTGAAAAAGACTAATTGTCTGAATAAGCTGCACTTGGCCTTAAACCTTTTGAAAAGTAAATTATGAGCCTCATAGGTATTAGTACCTAACAAGTTTATTTTACTCAACTTTATTCCTGTCCCTTTTAATTATAGCACTGGAATTCTTATCCACTTTGCTTCTTAATGTTTAAAAGGTTTAATTCTTTTTTTTTCTTCTATGGATTAGAGACAACTTCTTGTCTTTGTGCAGTTTAATAGCACCTTCTACGTCAGAGCAAACCCCTCCCTCTCCTCTGAAAATACATATTTTTTATTAGCTTTTTTCTTAGTTGGCTTTTTTCTGTATTTTCTCGAAATGACAGTTTAGAGTAGAATAAGTACATATCAGTACTTATGAGTACATTTAGTAGTGTTAAAAGTGTTTAAGACAGTTAGTGATAAAATACTTTTATCTGAACACTTCTTTAAAAAAAAGTGACTATCACACTTAGGAAAGCTAACACTGAAGTAAATGTAGACAATGGTGATGTTTTATGCTGCAAATTAATTTCTCGTTTCAGTACCCGTAAGCACCAATTGTCAGCATTGACCGTATTTGATTTAAAGTCCCATCTATGTACCCACATAAACCAGGAGTCAGATGAGCAAGTCCAGACAGACTCAGGGAGGAACGAAGAACCACAAAGACAAATAAGACTCACCTTCAGTTTTAATTAGTCCAGCAGCCAATTTCAAAACAGAGATACAATAGAAAAGGATGAACCTGACTAATACTGGAGTCTGACAAAAGGGTTTAACAGATCAGATACGGACATTCATTTCACAGTTTTTCTTTCTTTTTTTTTTTTTTTTTTAATTGAATGTCCTGACTTCTTTTCTGGGATCCAAAATGGCAAATACGGAAACATGAAAAATGAAACATGTCTTGTGATCTGTTCCTATTTCCAGTAAAGAAGCTGTAAACTGATTTATATGATCTACCAATTTATAAAAACACTGGATCTGACATCACTTATGGGATTGTCTTTTGATATCCTCGGTGATGATCACTTTTACTTCAGATAAGCACAACGTGCTTTGTGATATTGGTAAGATAAAACCACTTGGATTCAGTAGTCTAATTCAAGTGAATAATGGAAAGTAGGATGATCAGTCTTCACCAGTAAAAACAACTTAGGAAATGAGAATGTAAATGCTTACAAAACTCTGAAAACCAGTACTAACATACTAAATCCAGCCCCAAACTTACACATGTTGAGTGAACTGATGTGTCTCCAAGAGTCCTGGTTTTAGTTATCTACACGTTTTCAATTTGCGTACCGGATCAGATACATATGCCTCCTTTTTAAATAACATCATGCATGTATCCGATTTCTGGAGACTAAACAAAACTAAAACATAACAAGAACAAACTAAAACCAAACAAAACAGCACTTTACAAAATGTTACTATACATATAAGACCTCCAAATCAAAGTTTGCTCTTATATACAATACAAAATTGATTTAAACTCTTCTCTCCTCACATTTACGACTGCTGGAACGTAGTAAAGGGGATACAGCAACTCTTGAATAAAAGAATCAAGAAATTAAATTAAAAACAAAAGAAAAAAGATGCATCAACAAGAAAAATGGAACGTGAATGTCAGTTGAAGACTAAAAGCATACATTTAAGTTAAGCAACAACATTGTTTTAATATTTCCTCCTTCATAACTATACTAATGCAACATGGCAAAATATGTCTTGTAAATTGTTGCTTGATCCTTTCTGAGTACCTTCATGGAAACAACAGTGCCTGAGTCCACTACTCTGTTTAAATGGGGATGTGGTCAGTTAAACAACAGAAGTCAGTCTGTTTCCTCACCCCTTTATTCCTCTCATCCATTCTTTCCTCCCTCCTTTTTCTGAAGGCATTCAGGTGAGTTTCTCTTTAGTTCATTGAAAACACCCAGAAATCTTTACGCAGTGTTCTTAATTGCATTCTCGTTAAGCTTTTCCATGTAGTTCCGAAGATCTTTTGAGTCCCCGAGCTCAATGTCTGGACATACCCATTTTATCTCACTGGTCTGCACTAGTGCTAATGGGCTGAGCACTGGACACCCATTACTGGACTTCACGTTGGAGAAAGTGGTGAACTTCACCCTCTTTCTCTTGGTGGTGGGTGAGTTAAGTGACTCATTCCTGTGATCTCTTCCACTTGAGCATCCTCCACCACTACGACTGTGCTGGATGCCTCCATTTAATAGCTGGCTACCTTCCTCTAAGGTACCACCCAGCTCTTCATGCTGCTGTTGCTGCAGGCATAGTCCTTCCTCTTGGCCAAGCCAAACCCAGTCATGGGCATGGGGCATAGTCTCGGGAGCCTCCAGAGACAGCTGCTTGTTTCTATACTTATACGCATAAGAGATGCAGTTAATGAGAAAAACCAGGATGGCCAGGCAAAAGACTCCTAGCAGGGCATACATGCCAATCTCCAAATCCGTCAGGCCTCTTCGTGATGGCAGCAAATCCTCATCAGTGCTGCGGCTCCGAGGCAGCTCAGCCTGGTTTGGATATTCAGAGAATTCGTTTGGGACCCTTGCCCCACTGTCTGCTGAGAAACGACCACCATTAGGCCTCACTGGAACATGTCCTCTGATGGTGGTGGCTCCACGTGTAATTAACCCAGTTTCCATGTCAGATATAGATCCACCATAATATGGAGGATCAGGACGTGTTCTTCTGTCTCCTGGTTGTCTGTATGGTTCTTCTGGTTGGCCAAGCCTTACCTGTATGTTCAATATTCCAGTGGCTAAAGTA
This sequence comes from Zenarchopterus dispar, assembly GCA_028564865.1. Lineage (NCBI taxonomy): Eukaryota > Metazoa > Chordata > Actinopteri > Beloniformes > Zenarchopteridae > Zenarchopterus > Zenarchopterus dispar. Next base: position 10,801,814 of record JAOWBL010000004.1, read on the forward strand.
GTACGTCGTTTGCCCTTCTGGCACACATCAGATGGGTTCATTTCAACACGTACAAGCAAGCCCTGACCTTCACCCTTGGCAACAATAATGGGCCACTTCCATGCTGCACTGTATTGAACTGCTACCACCTGTTCATCCAGAGAGGAGGCTGACAGGACAAAATGTGAAGGGTTGTAGTTGTCTAGGGGAGTCATAGATCCATCACTAAATTGAAGCCAAGCACTGATGAGGGACTCCTGTGAAAAGAGACACACAGCCAAACATTAGTTGGCACAAAAGCAGAAACCTAGAGGAAATCATTTTGAAAGTAACTCCTCAAAGATAAATCTTCAAATTCCCTTTAAGTACAAAGGACCATGAAACAGATTGGAAAATAAAAATAGAGGGACATGGGGGAAGAAAAATCTGTATTAATTACTGTAGAAAGGCTCATTGAAACAAATGGGTAAAATAGATTTTCTTCTGAAAACCAAATATTCTCATGGGAAAAGACTGTACCCTTCATTGGAAATAATTTTAGCAGTAACAGAGCTTTTGGAGAAACAAATCAAAGAGAGGGCTTCACTATATTAAGATTGAATTAATTTACATGAGAATCACAATATCATAGACTCCATATTACGCCTGATTCAACTCTTGCACTTAATTCTGAAGTGTTAAGTGGTCCTCTTTCCTTCCATTGTAGGTTACAGAAAGTGGTGAGAAAATATTTAGATGTCTGGGAATCATACCTGTTTGACCGTTTCAATGACTTCCTGTGTTGTTGCTGTGGCAACAATGGCCCTGTTGCTCCCAGGACTCAGTTGCAGGGACAGAGAGAGTCCAGACACCAACTGCACCCCGAGCTCAGTCACAGTCACTTTATCATCCAGCACCCTGATTCTCCTCTCAGCAAGGACTGAGGACGTCAGAGGCGACAACACCTGCAATACACAAAAGAGCTACTAGATGCTCAATTCTCATGGTGGTTCATTCAGCTCTAAGTAAATATTTTTTACTGCAAATACAGAGGAAATTAAATAGCATAGTTAGTAGCCACTACTGTCTGTACTCATTCCAATATAGATGGTCTTACACTCCTGTGACATATAAACTTAAATAAAATAGATTAAAATTGTATATACATATTGCTGATATCAGCCTGTAGCACTGTACTAATAGGACACCATTAAACCACATCTTCTCAAATCACAATTATTTTTAAGAAGTAAACAAACTTAACAACAAAGTGCTTTTTATAGTAGCAAACACAGATAAAGTATTTATTCATAGTTTTTCTGTCCATGTGCTTTTGCAAGTCCACAAGAATTAAATGTTGTCATCTGCATAAGTCTGCACGGTCCACTGTGAACCTCACTGGACATCAAAGTTTAACCTAAACTTTATCACCATGCAGACTGTATGGATTATCACAAAAAAGCTTATGTTATAGGGTTTAACCCCAGTTATTTAATTTTGTGTGCTGAATGCTTTTGAGGCATTGCTGTGTGCAGCGATTTAACATTGTCCATGGCCATTAGAGTAGATATTCAAAATAGCAATCATAAAACTTCCCTTGTCTTCTTCTTACATCATACACTACCTTTACAATCTGAATTTGTTGTTGTAGAGATAATGACCACATAATTAAATAACATACTGATGTTAGACCAACAAACAACAGACATCACATCATTACTCATTTTGTTTTCCGTTTTTTTTTGTATACAAAAAAAATTCTTAAAACCGTGAGACAATCCTTTTTTTTTAGCTTAAATATTAGGAATATAAGCTTCATCCAGCTTCAAAATCTTTATCATTTTCCTTATGCAATCTTTAGATTCATCTGGTGAGGTTAAAACATATATCTGGTATCAAGACCACACTGTTAGTTTTCAAACATAAGAAGATTTTGTGTGGTAGGCAAAGGGGAACATGCAAAGAGGTGAAGCAAAGGAAGGAAAGGAGAGAAATGACCTATACAAATTAGGCAGTGATCAATGTAACATATATGCGCCCATGTGGGGGCAGCTATCGGAGAGACTGGAGTCCTAATTGGAGTGGATGGAAGATTCTTAATTCATAACAATGACACATCTACTTACACCTTTGGCAGCAAATAAAGTTAAAGTAAACATTACTATGGAGAGGATATAGATATAAACATAGTACAAAATGCAAGAAAAGTTGTGTTTGGTAGATTATTTATTTGTTGAAACAATGCTTCTTGGCAATGACTCTTATACCATTGGAAAGACTGTTTAGTTCCCTTTAATTATGTGAGTTACGTCCATAAAAAAAATCCTAAATCTTCTCTGCCAATTTGCCATTGACTCTTGTTTGGTGGATCAGATGATAGAAGTTCCAAAGAAGCAACACATACTGGCAATTTAACAATTTATCCATTTAACACACATGAGCATCAGTAGCGTGTGGGGGAATTATACACAGCCACAACACCCTGGCTCCTCTTCCTCATGCTGACTCACTAGCCTGGTCACACACTACTGTGGAACGATATCCCATTCTTAAACCAGCATTAATCACAAGTCAGCCAACGTGGTTGTGTTGGTCACTCTGACACAAACAGCACACCCAAGCTGATAACACAAGTGTTCAATCGGGTTGAGGTCAGGACTGCTGTTAGGCCATTCCATCCTCTCCTCTCCACTCCCAAATTCTGGAGGTGGTCTCTATAAACCCCACTCTGTGGGGGGCAAGTGTTGTCATCTTGGAGGATAGTTTGGTCTCAGACTGTGGTGATATCCATTGGATTACCTTTTGTTGCAGAATCTCATCTCAACATCTCTCTGCATTGAGACTGCCTCCAATGATGATGAGCCTCATTTTCCAGTGAGGGAGATGCCACCCCCACCATCATTCTGACTCCACAGAAAAGATGTTACTTTATCAGTGCAGCAATCAGTATAGAATATTTTGCATCTTCTCCACACTTTGAGCCTATGATCCAATTGCCATAGTAAGAATCTGGACTCATCGCTGAACGTCACATTCCTCCCCATGTTCAGGTTCCAGTGCATGTGTTGCCAACATCAGTGCCTGATTGGTACCTGGGTACTGGGGGTACCAAGAGCTCAAAACAAGAGTCGGTAGCAACAGCAAAATAAACTTTTTCGCATTGGCACAGACAATTTAGCAAATTTTTCATGGGCACAACCCACATACTCAGCTCTGCTGTTCATACCACAAATGCATGTTTCTACAAATGTGGCACCATGTAAAAGGAAAATAAACAGGCTTTCCAATGGTATAAGATTTACTGCCAAGAAACATTGTTGCTACAAAGAAGTAATCTACCAAACACAAATTTCCTTACTTTTTGTGCTATGTTTAGTATGTTTTCACGGGGAATTTGTTTTTGTCTAAGTATGTACTTCTTTTTTGATCAACACCTTTCATTATGTCTGTTCTGGTATATTGTTGATAAAATAAACATGCAGGAGATGTAACATTTTTAAGTAAAGTAAAAAGTCCAAAAAATAGCTTTGCCTCTGAATTTATTTGTGTAGATCACATTGTTATGAACTCATTTCTGCAGTTTTGAAAATAATATTATGTAAAATAAGTTATATTGACCAGATTTCATAAAATGATGTAGATTTTACTAACTTTGCTACATACATAAAACTACTGTAATATAGTTTGAGTAAACAGACACATGATGCAAAGTTCAATGTGTGTTTTTTTTCTATTTTGAACAGAAAAAACCCATCTTCCAACCATAACAAAGACAACCTGCATCTTTCTTCTCTAAAGTTGCAGTCCATAAACTACCAGACATCTCATAGAGAGAGCTCTGTAAAAAGGTCTCCTTCAATTTAACCTCTGAGATCCAAACAGGTATCCCAATTTTACTTTTTTCCAGATTCTGTGATAGTCATAGTAGCAGTGAAATTGCTTCTCCTCAGAGAAGAGTTATGATTACCCTACATTCCACTAGAGAAACAGCAGATTCTGCCTTTGGCCTACATCCATAATCGTGAGATTTTCCTCCCAGGTTTTCAGACATGTCAAGTTCCTTCCTCACGCTAGCTTCCAAATTTACAGATTTCTTCATTCTCCTCTCCAGAGAGCAATTAAAGACCCCTGGCAGGCTTACCATTCCCCATTCAAAGCTGTCAGGCTCTTGTCTTGTATGATTTTGGTCCAAATGAAGGAGGACTCTTACTACCTGAAACCCACAAAATCCCATCTGCACCTGGATCTGATCTGCTGCTACCACCAATATGACATGAAATCCATTGGTACCCAGACCAAGTCTGTCTGACTCACACAGTGGCACTTTTGCAAAGGTTAGCAGCAAAATGTTTCCCTATCCACAACATGTCAGAAAGGAAGTACTTAAATTGATTTATTGCGCTCTCCTGCTAGACCATCAAAGTTGCCCCACAGTGGATTAATGATCACATTACTGATTCAGTGGACACTATGGGATCCTCTACATTAGTAGTCTTTTGAAATCGTTGGCTTCTGTTTAAATGTCAAATCCACATCTTCAATTGTAATACTTTTTTATATTTATGATCATTGGCTTGGAACTTTATTGACTATGTGCAATAAGCTGATAGAAAAAAAATATTCACAGTTTTAATAGTGAAAAAAAATCCTGAACGTAAGGACAAGGGACACTGTGTTTACTATTTGGATTTTACTTGATTTATTCCCTACTGAAGAACAGATACTTGCTCTTCAACTTCATTTTTGGATGAGCTTATCAAATGTAGTCCTGTACTTAAATCAACTATGCAATATTTGTAAAACTGTAGTTGAGATGCTTAAAGGGAAGTAGCTGAAATTTAGTTTTCTCATGTTTCATCTATATAGTTTTGAAAATGAAATGTAGTAAAACCTTGGTAGCTGTGGTTGTCGCAAATGCTGATGCAATTTCAGTGTCCAGTATGGAAGATGAACAATCGAGCCTTATACAACTAAAACACACAGCTGTAAAACTTCCAAAGAACACCAAGACTATTGCCCAGATGTGCACATAACTCTTCACTGTATAATGAAAGGAATATAATGATCCCAGTTGTGGTGTTAGAAATGTTTGCCTGCATTGTGCTGTCTAGTGAATGTCAGACTGATGTTGATTAATGCCATGAGATCGACACACTTGTTATACTGAGCGAGGCCCCGATTGTATCATTAAATCAGTGGGATTCTGAATATTTGCACATGTTTGTGTATGTATATGTGTCAGGGAGGAACGTGGAGGAAGGCTGACAGGATGAGAGACCGTGTAGGTGAAAACCTTGCCATTAAGGGAAGTCTCTCTGTCAACTCAAGATAGGTTTAAGTGTTTGTGCCATGCTCCAATCAATTTGGCTGTCCTTGTATCCGATTCTTTTTCTGCTGCTAAATCTGTTCTGTCCTACTTCCCATTCTCTGAAAAGTCTTCTTTATCAGTATTTCTAGTAATGTCCAAGCCTCTTATATAAAGTTTTTTTGTTGTTTGTTTTTTTGACCACTGGGGACATATTATGTCAGCAGCTACATAGAAAACATTATTGCAGCTGGATTTTGCTGTCCCCTTTTTTCAGTGCACTAGGTGCCCTCAGTATCATTGTGGGTTTTAGTGTCTGTGTGTGTACACATTTAGTTTTACACACACACACACACACACACACACACACACACACACACACACACACACACATTGGTCATAACAATAGAAAATGCCAACAGGAAATGCTGAAAATTTAATTCTACAGATACCATTTTTAAAAATAAATAAAGCTGTGTTCATAAGGAATTTGGAGGAGCAGTGGATGAGAGCAACAGGATCCTAAAACATATCTGTGTTCAAGACCTGTGGTGTGATCTCATTTTCATTTTACTTCCTTGTTTTCTTTTATTTGCTCTGCTACCACTTCGTTGGGCATCAAAACTGTTGGGTCAGGGCATACTTGGTTGTGTTAAATATAACACTTAAACCACTTTAAACTTGAATGGTGACTTATTCAAAGAGTTAGGCCACCAACTGGGTATCTAAGATGGGATTTTTGTGGATCTCAGGTCGTAGGAGTCCGCTCTAGTCTGGTGCCATTAAAGAAAGTTTTCCTGTCAAACCATGATAACCTTTATCAGTAGGCTATTTATGCAAGGGCAGTATTCCTTCTCCTGCAGAAAACTTAAACTACGGGGTTATCCATAGTTCCTGACTAAGCATGTGCCAAGTTAGAATAAATTGTTTTTTTGTTTGTTTGGTTTTTTTTATTTTATCTTCTTTGTACTCCAGCATTTCATCATTTTGGCTGCTAAGGGGCTTCATTATACTGACAAACGTGTAATCAACTTTTAAAGAATATGTGGGTCCATGTAGATTTTTAAAGGGCAAACAGATGATATGCATATTTTTTTGTTTGTTTTTGTTTTTAAGTTAACTCAAATTTTTCATATTGGTATGTGAACAGTCTCTACAAACTGTTGTAATTTCTGTTGAACACTGGAATAAGGTTGCACTAATCAGGATCCATATCCTGTTTCTATGTCAGATTATCTAAGCAGTTCAGATAGGTATGATGCTCCCTGATGGTCTTTCCTTTAACAGGAAAAAACAACCAAATCAATAGCAGCTGTGTAGGAGGATACTTGAATCTGTAAGATGTTCTACAATAGTTAACAACTGACCCTAAGTGACCCTAAGTGACCATCTCACAAGAAAAACTTCTTTAGCTGTGCAAGAAACGAATATATTAACTGCTCCTGATATCAGATGAAGTAGTATAACTCCTACAAGCTAAAATGTAGACAGATATAACCTCTGCTTTTTTTAGAGCTGGTAAAATATACTTGTACAACCTGAAGTTTGGTGGCTCCAGCACTCCTTCCAATTAGCACGTGACCTTCCAGTAGCTGGGCGATATGTGGTTCCTCCACCCTCAAAGATTCTTTGACGAGTTGTGTCACATCCACTTGCCAGTCACTACCAAGCAGGAAGTTCTGCTGACCCGGCCCGTCCTCCTGCGTGGCTCCTCTAATTTCTCCGCCATCTGCCATGAAGTGTGTGAGAATACGAACGGTTGTGCTCTGGTACTGAGGTACGCAGGGACTGTCTGACCTCTCCTCTGCTGCGTCTTTGTCATCTGTGACCCTCTCGTATCTAAAAGAAGTTAAGACATTAAAAGAACATCAACCGATGCAGAGAAAGCAATGGAAGCTCTCTGCTTTAGATAATTACAAAGAACAAAAGTCAAGTTTTTGTGACAGAATAATTCAGTTGATTCAATTCATCCAAAAACGGCAATGAATTCTGAAACCTCTGATGTGTTTAATGCTGTCAAACCTTCCATTGTGCTTTGCCGCATATTTGCCTGACATTCAAAAAAGTCACAATCTCCCAGGGTTTTTCAAATATCCATGAAAAACAGCTTGCAGAGACAAACTGCTGCTTGGCTTGCTTTCTCATTTCCTTTAAAAGGGCAACTGATATTTTTCTATGCGTTTGCCATTTATTTGGCTCACAGCGAATGCTTTGCAGATATAACACTCTCAGAAAATGCGTTTCCAAACAAATGAATATTTCCCAACCCGGCAGTGGAATTTTGTGAAACGTTTGTTCCATTCTTTCGCATTTATTCATGCAAGAATAAATTATGGAAGCCTTTATCACATGAAAATCCACATCTGCAGGTAAAATAAGACTGAAGATGGTAGA
>JAOWBL010000004.1:10809570-10827922 GCA_028564865.1 Zenarchopterus dispar
TATATATATATATATATATATATATATATATATATATATATATATATATATATATATACATACATACACACACACACGTACTTGACTTACAAGATGACTTACAAGTACGGTGCACAATGCAAGCCTTACAAGAAAACTGTAAATGTTTCAATGCAGGATTAAAGAAAAAAACAAAAGGTGTGAATAGCAGTCAAAAGCCACATTAGGGAAAGTGAAAATGACATGGATATTTCTTACATGTTTTACTGCCCTTAGTGGCACAGAAATAAAACATAATGTCTATGCTTGTGTGCATTATTCTTCTCTGTTTCAGAGTTTTGCAGTGCTTCTGCAGTAAATCTCACTATGGCTGTTTTAAAAGCATCAGAAATGCAGATCCATCTTATCCATCTGCTGTCTTTCCTCCATCACACTTTACCTCTGGATATAGATATGTTTGGTTGTTCCGTGGACTACCTCTGTCATCTATCTTTCATTCTGCATAGGGCAAATTCTTACCAGAACAACCTAACCTAACCCTAACCTGTTTCTCCAACTTTCTTACTTTAGTGTTCTCCCCCTCTCCTTCACACCTACACCTTTTGTTCTCAGTCTTTCAAGCTCTGCTTGCCTCTCCACCGGTCAGGTGGCCAAGGGGAGTGACAGTGACAGTTTCCATTAGGTTTAATGAGGCATGGCTGGTCAGGCAGAAAAATGGGCTGACAGGTTAACATGTTGTGACCCAGAGCCTTGGCTTAGTTCCTAACCTGCCTCGGCCGTGCCCACCCCTTCTCTTACTCCACATGAGTGAGGGGACAGCAATCTACATCAAGGTGACATTTGTGGCTGACAGCAGAAACATGGGGTCAGGGCATGTTTGTAGCAGTGAGTGACAGGTCAGCCACAGTGCTGGACTTTAATGAGGTGCCTTGTGCACTTATGTGAAAGTGAATGAGTGCTTATTTAGCTGGAGCATCCACACATTCAAAAACCAATGCCAAGAAATCCTTGACAATTTAGCTTACTCTGTGTTTCTGTCTTCTGAAAATACACACAAATGTGACAACAGGATGCAATTGAAGGATATGACTGATGTGACCAAGCTTGGATAGCAAGGGGTATTTGTGCAAGAGTGCCACCCTGTGGGTTGTAGGCAGATTATTCTCTCCGCTTTAGAAATGCTGTGAGTTTGTTGCGGACATGGGGAGTGAATAAACAGCTTAAATGAATTTCTTCTAAATATAAGACACAACATCTGCACATATATTACAATTTTAGTTCCAAATCAGATTAAAATTGTAATTTGGTAGTATTAATTACATTTTCAGGTAGTTTTAAAACAGCATGTGCTTACGTTGCTACAATTTGATTCACTTTAGCAACTCAAAGGCTTGTATATTGATATATAACAGGTCTTTGCTGCAAATGCACATCTCCATTGTTGCGTATGTTGGCTGATAAATAACCAATGCTGCGATACAGAAAGGCTTAATTAGGCACAAATAATTCAGAAACAGTGCCACCACTAAATAATTCCTCCTCCAGAGATAACAGACAAGGGTTGTTTCATCTTTAAATTCCCAACCGAATGTTTATTTTTAACACAAAGGAAAAAGAAAAAGAAGACAGGGTGGGGTGGAGGGATTGAGCAAGATCAAGGTTTTTCTTTACGCTCTGCACATTAAAAATTACTATTGCCCATTACACCATTTGACACTGATAACAACCCTAAAATAAATTCACCAATACATCAGCAAGAACTACAATGGACACAGTGTGGAAAGGTTTAATCTGTATGCTCTTGCTCTCTTTTCCTACTTTCCAAACAAAACATGCCCCCCCCCCCAACCAAAAAAAAAAAAACCAAAAAAAAAAACAAAGTCTATAGCTGTGGCCATCTGGATGATGTGTTTTTCACAAAAGCCCTTGCATACTCTAGGAAGATAAAGGCAAATGGCATTCTGCGCACATAAAGCATTGCTCTGTGGTAAAATAGTTTAAGTCTGCAACAAATACCTGAAAATACTTGTGAACATATCTGACACATGATTAGACTAAAGTGTGGCCAGGAAGGCTCTGGCTTTTTGTGGACCTGAACACTTCCATTGCGAAAGTATGTAAAAAAAATGCCACTGTTTTAACTAAAACTAGTGGTTTCTTTTAGCTTAAAGAAGAGGTGATGCAACAGAGTATTTAACATGTTTTATGAAATGCATTTCAAGCATTATATTTCAGATTATGTTACAGTAAAAAAAAGATCTACTGGTTTGTACATTTGATTCTGTAATATGTTCAAACAAATGTGGGGTTTGCATTATCTGAAAACTATTATTTTATGATTTCTCTTACAAACATCCACCCCGAAAACTGTATTGTGTGTAGTCTGCCACCTCATGTGACTTCTGTATAAATTACAATATAAATTTTGTATTAATATAATATCCTGGCTCAGATGAAAGGCATGCTTGAATGTGTCATATCATGACTGCTACTGTTTCTATGGTCACAGTAAATAATGATTATAGTAGCTGTTATTATATGTAAATTAGTCAGTGTGGTTCACTGATCTTCTGTTTTCATTTGAATTCATTTGAAGAAAAAAAAATCACAAAAGAATTTTAGTTGAACAGTCTGCACCACACAGATCATTATTGGGCAGAAATGTTCACTCCCCAGGTTGTCCACATGTCCAACATACTTGATGGCCTGTATACTTTTAAAAATATAAATGTCATTATTTTTATTAATTTATGAAGATGCAAGGTGAGAAAAATGCTAAAATAAATTAAATCATTATTCGATGAGATCACACTTTGCCTTCAAAGCAACATCAGTTCTTCTATGTAGTCCTGCAGAAATTCAGGTGTATTGTTTATCAATTATACCAAACAGGTGCTAATAGGTGTCAATTTCATATGTAGGTTGAAACACAAACACTAACTGATACAGAGCCAGTTGTGTACGAGGCTTAAAACTGTGTGAGCAACAGCCACAGTCAGCTATCAAAGTGAGGTTTTGGAAGGCAGTTTCATGTCACAAGTCATACAACATGGAAAGACTGAGCACAGGTAGTTATACTGCATCAGCAAGGTTTCTCCCTGACAAAGATTTCAAAGAAGATTGGGTGGGGGGGTTGTCGGGATATGCTGTTAAAGTTCTTTTGATGAAGCACAAAGAAACGGGCAACATCGGCCACCATAGATGCAGAGGTCAGTCAAGGAAACCTATTGCAGTAGATGAAAGACATGTTATGCTTACTTTCCTTTGAAATCTGAAGATGTCGAGCAGTGCCATCAGCTAAGAATCAGCAGAAATGAGTGGGACACCAGTATACCCATCCACTGTCTGCAGAAATCTGGCTAGAACTGGTCATCGTGGAGGAAGTGTGGTTAAAAAGTCACACTTCCAACAGGGAAAGAAAGCTAAGTGACTCAGCTATGCATGAAAGCGTAGGAACTGGGGTGTAGAGAAATGACAGCAGGAGCTCTCTAACTCTGAGTTAAAATTTGAAACATCTGGCTATAGGCTAAGTTAAATTTTTTGGCATAGCCATACAACTCATGAGTGTCAACACAAGTCATGAGTGGTAGACAACAAGGCATACTGCCTTATTATCTGTTGTCTTGTTGATGAAGGTTCCTCAGAAACTTAGCCAGGGATTTGATTAATGGAGTCCTCGATGCTGAGAAATACAAGTATGTATTTCTTCATAATACAGTAAGTTATATTTATTTGTCAGTATATATCTCACAAATCACACCACATTTTTTCCTCTGCTTTTAACCCATCACTAGTCACACTTGGAGCAGTGGGCTACTCCCTCACCTGGGGGGATAAGGGTCTTGCTCAGGGGCTCACAGTGGCTCACCTCTGGTACCAACCCAGGGTACTGAACCTGGGTCCGCCACACCCAAGCCATCTATAAACATCTATAGCCACTAGGCTACCACTCAGCTTCCTTTTTTTGTATTGTATTGTAAATCCTACCAGGGAGCCATTTAAGCTGGACAACAACCAGCTTAAACGGACAGCTGGATAACAACCTCAAATATACAGCCAATTTCATTAGTAACTATTTTTATTATATAACAAGAGCAGAATGCTGATCTAAACATCAATGTACCTGTTGAGTTTCTTTAAAAATATGTGAAGAATTAATGATGCTCTTAAGGCAAATGGTGGTTAAACCATTTGTGGGTTTGATTTTAAATTTTCTTCTGTTTAATCCCTTTATTTTTGTGTACATATACATACATACATACATACATACACACACACACACACACACACACACACACACACACACACACACACACACACACACATATATATATATATATATATATAATTATGAACCATTTGCCATTTTTTTTATCTGGTGTCAGACGTTTGACTGGGCCCTGTAACTCACAAAACTATCACTCTGGCTTTATTTATTACTGCAATTAATTATCAGACAGTCTTCGTGCAGCTGAACTTGCATTTTATGCTTAACATGTTTGCACTATCAGTGCCAAGCCAGTTTAATGCAGATGGCCCCCTTCTATTGTATGTTCCAGGTGACAACTCAAATTCTCCTTCAGGTATAGTTAAAAGCTTATCAGGAACACATTGTGTTTGCTTACTGAAATGCATCCAGATTCTCTGAAACATTTTAATGATTTTTTTTTTGTTTGTTTTATTTTTAGGTTGAACTTGTTTTAATGCAAGTATTCTGTGTTGACTCAGAAGGATATCACCATGTTCACCAACAATGAGACTTTACCATTTACACTGCAGGGGAATAATATGCTTGCTTTTAGACGTGCTTATGATGCCTAATTTTTTTTTTTTTTAAAGTAGTAGACTGTAATAACTGAATAACTGGGTTTTCTCCAACTTGACAATGAACTAAAAAGAAATGAGTTGGTTTTGAACATGAAACTTGATGCGACTCAGAGGAACAGTGCAGATGCAACAGACAATGATGTCTTACCTCATGTTGCCTGCACTAGTGGGAATCTTCCAGCCCTTAATCTGACTGAGTTCAGGGTCAGCCACATCTATGAGCAAGGGTAGGCGGGGAATCCAGACGCTCATCTCCAGCTGCGCGCTCAGAAAACTGTAGGTGAAGTTGAGCATCACTCGGCTCTTCCCTTTTGTCTCCTTTCCATTGACGAACACGTAGTCACACCGGTCTGACACCTGAAGAGAGAAACGACATAGATAAGAGAGTGGAGTAAAAGAGAGAAAAAACATTAAATGCTCAGAAATTGAAATGAGCCAAAAACCATAAACTGTCAATGTAATGTTTCCATGAAATATTCTCTTCTGGGTTGCTTCTGTTTGGTCAAGAATCTCCTCTGACATACTGTAAAGGTGGAAAGATTTGGCGTTGCTTCAGTAATATCTGCAGTGTCAAGTCTGCTCAACTTCTCTCCTCCTGTGTGTGTTTGAGTGTGTGGACATCCATCCTTCGTTTGTTTGTGTGCAGCACAGTATGTGAGCAAGTAATGTGCCTTGGGGCCAACTTCGCAGATGGAAACTCTGCAAAGACACAAACCTGTTTCATCCAACCAGATAACAAAACGCTCAGAACTAATTCATCACCAGCTGGATGAAGTACAACTCCAATTAGTTATCAAAGAGTTTTCTTAGAAGCATCTCCAACAAAAAGAAAACTAAATGCGACAGGGATATCAGAAGTATCTGTTGTTATCCTCAAAGCAAAAGAATTTCCTAACAGTTTTCCAATATTAGGAACCCAAATTCAATGTGACAATCTTTCATTGAATTTGGTATAAAACCCTTTGCATTTAAATTCATTTCACTCTCAAATAGCATTGGTTTGATTGACACAATTGTTAATTTCAGCTCATGTCTTCAGTAGTTAGAATTGCTCCTTTATAACAATCCAGTAACAAGAAGACTGTCATCTGTCTCCACTTGCTCGCATATAATTTGGCAGCTTTGCTCTCAAATGATGTCAGATCAGTCGTTCTCTCCGAGGAACGAAACTGACAGCTTGGTTTCTGTCAGCCCTCTCCTCCTACCATTTCTTGTTCTCTCCTGCTCTTTTACTCTCTCAATCTGTTCTGTGCTACACTGTTACCGCACCTACCTGTTCCATCTTCCTGTAATTAGAGCAGGCTGGAATTCAAAGAGGGCAATATTAAAGTTAGGGAACTACTTAGATTTTACTTTATTTTTTTTTTTTGAGGTTATCACTATCATGATTTAGATTAAAGCAGCGCAAAGAAACATTTCTACAGTTTAGCTCTTTGGGTTCTCCTATAGGTGTGGAGATTTTACAATATTTTCTAAGATTTCATTTTGTTTGGTCTCTTGCTCGATCATTCTCTAATTTTTTTTTTCCATAAGTCCTTTATTGAGTCAGTCACCTCCGGCAAGACGTCCACTGCAGCTCTGCGAGCAAGCGTAACAGTCATCCCACCAGGACGAGGGTCCAAAGTTACTTTGGCTGATTTTTGTGATAGCTTTTTGTGATGGAAGACTGCTAAAGCAAATAGTCCCTCAAATGAAATTGAGGCTATGTTGACATCAACAAAGTCCTTTGTGCTGCTTTTAGTACAAAGTGATATAGAAGATCATCAAACTTAATCTTACTTAATGAGAAAAAAAAGTGTAAAAATGTTTCATGTACAGTTGATAATCATTTATTTAACCAAGAAGGTTATTATCATACAGTCTGCTTTTGCTGTTTCTCTCTGACACAATCTATTCTCTTTCAACGCATGCAAAGACTATTTTTGCGCTTACAGTTCAGTTTAAAACTTGAACAACGTTCGTTAGACCAAATAAAGCAAGCGCAATCTCCATCCATCAATCCTTCCATTTTCGTGTAGAGGGTCAGAGGGCTTTGCTGGAGTCTATCCCAGTTTATTTAAGGCAAAAGGCAGGAGTATACATATAGAGACAAACAACCATGCACATTCGTATACACACATCTACAGCCAATTTAGAATCATCAACCTAACATGCATGTTTGTTGGACTGTGGGAGGAAGCCGGAGAGCCCGGAGGGAAACCACACAAGCATGAGGAGAACATGCAAACTCCCTACAGAAAGACTCCTGCTGGGTCAAGAGTCAAATCAGGACCCTTCTTGCCGTGAGGCAACAGTGCAAACCATGAAGCCACCGTGCCGCAGTATCTATGTGATGCATATAAATGGTATGCCTTTCACAAGTCTTTTTTTCCCCCCCGACTCCATTACAGTGATAGAGCAGAGTGAGGGTAAAAGGCAGAGAACAGGGTGTCATCTTGTCAGTGTACATAACCCACATTGACTTGGTGTGATCTATCTTTGCCTTTGTGTGGTTTTGTGAGACCAGGCCAGTTTTGGAGGGAAAGCCACATTAACACTGGGAATGCCGAGCATTTAAAGAGGCAAGCAAATGCAGAGGGGCTACAACTAAAGTTTATGTGACAGACCATCTGCAAACCTGTGGAAAAAGCACTCATTTTGTTGGAATAAGAGCAAGAAATGTTCAGCAACATGGTGTAATTTTGAAAACACAAAATGCACTTTTTCCACAGTCTGTATTGTTTTATGCACATAATGTAACTATAGTTCAATCTTCAACCAAAATTTTGAACTATTAATGATAACTTAGTTATCAGAGAGAAAGTGAAGTATGATCGTCTGTGGTTCTATATGCATCTTTAATTTTAATTAAAAATCTTTTATTTTACAAAAATGCAATTTTAAGCATACATTTTTTTTAAAATATCCCTTATTTTTTAATGAATATGTGGAAATTGGGAAAGAAAAAAAACTTTTAAAAGCTTTTAATCCCTTGTAAATAGCAGGATGACATTGTTTAGATCAATGTTCCCCAACCCAGGTCCTTTGGTGCCACTGTTCTGTATATGTTTTTTTTTTTTTTTTCCCTACTCCAAAACACCTGATTCAAATTATTGGGTCATTAACAGACTTGTACAGACCTCAGCAACAGCACGAGAGAGAAACATCTAAACTGGATTGTGAAACACTGTTTAAAGCTGTTAATGATTAATCCTGCTGAATCGGCGCAGAAGCACGGAGAATAATGAGCAATGCAAGCCTAATCAACAATAATGTTTTGGAGCATTTGCAAATTGCTATAATTTCAATTAAAATGATTAGAAGCTTTGGAACGCTCTTCTTAGCAAATCCATCATAATACTGGGTAATGTTGTCAGGTAATATTGGCATTCTCTCTGAAATGGAAAGTTGCCAAAGGACTTAAAAAGAAGGAGATACATGCATGACTTTTTCAATGAAGCTTCCAGAGAATGAGCTCAAAGAACCGACTTTAGTTCTCACTGAGTCTCTTTACCCTCGCCACTCTCTTGTTCTCTGCCCGTCTCACCTCAAGGCTTTCAAACCAATCTCTAACTTTCAATCTCCAGTTTTGTTCAATTTTGTCTTTACACTCCAGATCTTTCAGTATTTCTTCTTATAAAAAAAGTATTGTAGATGATAGCCATGAAGATTGAAGTGAGATCTTTTGATGGTGACCTCTCCTGTGCCACATAAAGAATGCAGCACCTGACTGATCTCTGTGACACCTTTTATCGCCGTCAGTCCTTTGTGGAAACACTCACAAATCAATGCCAAAACTCTGTGGAACATTTTTAACTGATAATGATGACACTTCACAAATCAGTTAAGGGGTCAGTATTTCATTCATGCATGGATAAATTAATGACTAAAAGTTAACTGATTAAATCTGAATGAGAGTCCACACAGGTATGCCAAGGGCAAATTCTTGTTAATTCACTCTCAAACTTAATTTTAGATAAATGACTAGCTAGTGTGATCTTTAATATTATTCCTTTAAGATTTCTGAACACATCTGAGAATATGTTCATGAGCAATTTTGCATATTCTAAAGTATAAAAACATACTAGCCCAAGGCTCACTGGTTTATTAGATGCAGCATAAATGAGCATAAAGGATGATCACAGCACTTTAATGTTTCATAGTCTGCCTCGATCTATATTACAAATCGTCTTCGTCGGTCCTTGGAGAAAATAAAACAACCAATAGCTTTTAAAGTAGTTATTTTTTATGGTATCATAAAAAAGAGATTAAATGACACTCACCGCCTGCTCATCCTTGTTTATTTTCTATTATATAGCAAACAAATGATTTGATTGTTTTGTTGTCATTATTTTGGGTTTCTCTTACTCCTTTGAGTTTAGTTTAGTTAGTTACTTTCTCTTAAACTTTGAAAAAAAAGTTTTAGCTTGTTTGTATGGTTTAATAGTCTTCGTTGATCCTTTTTGTCCTAATTGTCTTTACCTGTATCTCATCAACTTGCTTGTAAGTATTTATATATCTTTCTACCTCTAGTCTTTTCCCTTCTTGGCCAGCGTCATTCGGTCCATTGTGCTTCTCTGTCGAGCTCATTTTCCACACAAGAAGTCTTTGTGTTTCATCTTTTGTGAATGCACCATTTTGGGTGCATTCACAAAAGAAACCTTCCTCTCAAAACTAATGTATTTCATGTTCCTCTGAAAGAATATGCTAAAATAAAATAAATCCACTAATTGTATTGATCTGCAGTCTTATTCTAAATGTATTTGTGTTTCATTTTTAAGTTACATAGGCTTCGAGAGCCTTTAAAATGTTCTTGAATGCAAGATGACAAACATGGTGAAACCTGTGAGATTATCATTAAGCTTAAAAAAATAAACTTGAAAGGTGTGATAAGCAAAAGGAAAACTATCCATCACAAAAAAGTCTGTCTTGCTTATATTAGATAATTGATATGGTCCACTACTGACAGGCTGCCAGTCCATCAATTATACCAATTTAGAATCAGCAATTATAATTATCACTCATCAGAAGCAAAAACACTCAAATAACATCCCAAATGACCAACAAAAGTGAGCCAAAACCCTTCTTAAAGTAGTATTTTGCGTATAGCTTTAATAAGTGAAAAGTCAGTCCTTGCACTCCAAGCTACTGCTTTTTCGCACACATACACAGAAAACTTTAATAAAGAAAAAGAAATAATGACCAGAGGTTTCTAAAATCAGCCTTTTAAAATGAACACAGCTCTCTGCTAACCTTGATAACCTGTTCATCTGTTGACTTGCACTCCACCGATTCAGTTACATCTGATACCGCTCCGTCTATCCCCACAGTGACCACCTTCACTGGAACAGCAACTGTTCGGCCAGTTAGGACAGCCGTGTTGAGGATCTCGGTGTCCTGTAAAGAAACAAAAGCCAGATATTAGTGCACAGCCACTTTTCTGTTGACTGGTTTTGCAATCAATAGACTAAGGTGTATAGTCTCATTAGAGAGGCAGTGTAGGTTAGATTATGGCTGACTTTAATAAATAGAGCTAAAGGATTTGTGGTGGAACGGTAAAGTTTTAAAAGTCTAAACTTTAGAGCCAGTCTCTTGTTTTTAGGTTCAATACAAAAAAAAAAAAAAAAAAAAAAAAACATGTTTGCTAGCAAACCAGGGAGAATGTCATGTTCTGGTTATATGAAACCAAAGTGCAGAAAGAAAGTAAAAATTCTATGTGTTTAGTTGCAAACATGTGCTTTCATTGTTATGAAGGAGTAAAAACTAAATTTCTTCAACAATGGAACAAAAGCACTGCACCGCAGGTAACCCTAAAGATAAACCACATCTAAGCACCACTAAAAATGATCAAAATGATAAAGAAGATCCCAGTGGACCGGCAAAGAAAACAGGACAGGTAGAACTATGGACATTTCTCACTGCAGGTGCACCAAGGTTGGATTTGTGTACTTGGGAGTTTATACTTGGTAGCGTACTGATGACATCACAGCTCAGTTAACTGGCTAACGTGTATTAAAAAAATGTATTTAATTAAAACAAAAATCAACAATCGAGACAATTAAGTCCTCTTGGAAAAGACTTTATAATGGCTCCAGTAACGGGCTGTATCTTTAACTTAACCACACATTTATAGTTAGAAAAACTATATTGTCACATGAAAACAAAATGTTTTCATGCAATATAAGATCTCCACCATCCCTTCTGCTTGTTGAACCAAAATGCATTCTGGGATACTTAGACAACATGAGTCTACACACGCCTCCACTGGACCTGTCATGGATAAAATAGAAGTGCAAGAACACATCAGGGTAACTCAACACTGGACTTTGAATAGGAACAATACTTTGGTTGCAACTAATGGCGTTTCACAAGTACACAAGAACACAAGTACAAACAACTCTGCATAGTGAGAAATGGCAATTTTCAAGGGTAGATGAGCAGACCAAAACACAGGTGAGATTGACTTGTTCAATCAGGAGCGATAGAACAAGGGGAGTCAACCCAGAACCTAAAATTTCAAGAAACAGACTTTCAAACTAAAGTGAAGTAAACAACTGGCAAGCACACAAAAGAGCAACTGAGCCAGAGGTTAAAACTGAACTGAGGATCAGCCTTCAAGGTAACATCAGAGAAATCAAGGCTAATGCAGAAAAATCCAGAAGATGAACAAAACGAAACAAAAAAGGAGGTCATAAAGCAAACTCAGGAAAACCTAAACCAACCAAAATCCTCTATCACAACATGTACAGTCAGTCTCAAAGACTGTGTATTTTAAAGTCTCATCCTCCACAATTATGGAGTCTAGTCACAATTAGAGGTCCTTCACTTCTCCTCTGAAACATGACGAAAATTGACAAGCAGGCATGAGTGGTATTATTTACTGTCATAGCACGGATAGAAAATAGGAGTGTTTGTTTGTGTGGGTGACTTTTTACTTAAAGGTCCGAGGTAGTTACATTTTCTTCATTTCTGCCAGTCAGTGATTAAGCAGAAAAAAATGAAAATAGCAGCCTGCCAAGAAGTAACTGACACTTCTGACAGTTTCAAAACAAATACACTTTAGCATGATAAGATTGCATAACATGCATTAAAATCAAAGCGGAACCAAACAAGATCATATTTTTCTTGTTTAAAGTTGGTACCTACATCATGCACAGTCCAGTTTTATTTGTGTTCAATATGAGATTCAAGCAGCTGTGGAGGTTTGATGTGTTCAGTACTTTTTTATGTATCATATTTTATTTTTGTCATTTTGAACATGTAGTCATCAGAATAAATGGTTCTCTGTGACGTTGCATCAAATGAACACCATCTGAGCTCTTTACTAGTATTAAACAGAACAAACGTCTTCTAAAAGAAGAAAAAAAATGTAAAAAATTCTGCCAAATTGCAGTCATTTGATATCACAAGATACACGGGAGTAAAAGGCTTTACGTAAGACCAGGAGGAAGATGATAATGAGATCAATTAAGGCATTGTCTGCTAATCCTTGAGCTCTCAGTGTGTTGATCGTGTAGAGGATTTGCTATAACATCAGATCCTCCTCATCATTATTTTCAATGAAAGAGTGCTAAGAGCCCTAAACCTTTCAATGGCAAAGGGAGCTCCAGTCTTCAAATTGCACTTTGTACATCACAGCTTTTGCCTTTCTGCTTTCTTAATTTCTTTTCCCTTTTCCATTTGCGATGAAAGGAAACATGTTTTCAAGCAGAGCTGTAGATAAATGGTAGAGAGATTTGGTAAATTGTAGAGCAAGAACTTTTTTGATGTCATGAATTAAAACAAAGACGAAATATATGTACAAGCTGGTCATGAACTGCCCCTTGAGCTTAAAATGAAATCCAGCAAAAAACAAATGTATTCTAGCTTGAATTTCTGTTTCCAATTTCTGATCCAGAGCATTTCATACTTACTTAAATGTGGGAATAGCTGCTTATCGCAGATTTTTTCTCACAAACATCTGTGAATTTGCGTCTCCTGCCATCAGGGAAGCATCATCTGTGCCAAGAAGTTAGGAAGCACAGGAGATTAACTATATTCTGCCAAATGGGACCGTTTTAATACTGTTCAATAAAAAACAAAATTATTCTACCTAATATGTTTCTTTTTCAGCATGACAAATCAAGCTGTAGTATTCACAAATAAGCTTCACGTGTATGTTGCGATAAGAAAAAAAAAATCTTACTTTTCTCAAAGATGATCATTTTCTGGATAGATAGAGATTTACACATATGATATAAACTCAGCTCTCAGCACCTGAGTACTTTCATAAATCCATTCAAATTCCTTATAATTGTATAATGGAAATGAGAAATAATCCTCCATAAAATGGGGTTTGCGTATTCTGTCCTTGTCTACATAATAAAAGTGTCTGTTTTGGAACAAGTATCAAGAGGTACTAATGACCTCCAGTTAAATGCAGTGTAGAAACTGTCCTTGCTACAGAGAGCTTGGTAATGGGAAAACTTGGGTCTGATCTGGTACTGGGAAAACTCGGCTCTTATCTGCATGGGGACAACAAACAATCACTCAGTTTAATTTCTGTGAAACTTAAGGAGACGGTCTGAGTGACGCACGAGACACAAAAGGGGGTCTGTTTTTCCCTGAAAGTCACCTATCTCTGAGTGTTCATTAACTAATACCCTCCTGGGGTTATGAATATGTAAAATACATGTCCTATTTGTGTACACTGTTCAAACATGATAGCAGAAAAGCAATCATTAGCCAAAAGACTACATTATAAGCTAATGAGCTTACATATATTATTAACAACTACCTACGAATCTGTATGCATGCAAACCGATTATATTCCAGACACACAAGCACAAACACACTTGATGCCCAGCTGAAAAACAGAAGCAGCTTTTATTAACCACCCTCCGCTGCAGTTCAGAGCACAGGGCAAGAAAAGAGAAGAAAGACTATGAGAGACAGGAGAATCGATAAAAGGCCATTACGCTTCTGTGCAGCTGGGTACAAGGGTGGAGTGTGTGGGGGATGATATGGTTGAGGATGAATCATGTATTTGGTAGCAAACAACCTACAGAGGTGCTGCTCAAAGGACAGCTACTATTTGTGTGTATGTGAGAGCAAGCTCAAAGAAAAAGTCTGTTTCTTCACATCTCAAAGCAAGATATTCATGAGATCTGGTAGTCACAGATGCGAATGGAGAATGTCTGAGGGTACTTTTGGATTTGTCACTCAGTTTTTAAGGCTAGACTATCTATGTTTAAAAACTTTAACAACAATCTACAACAACAAACAATCTACAATATCCCAATCAAAGGTCAAGACACATAATGGATTTCAAGCAGCCTGATCTGGATTAATCTGGATTAATCCTTCTTTGCCAATGCCTTTCACAAATTCATTTCAATTTTTTTTTTCCAACCCAGTAACACATATAATGTATAACAGCCACTTCTGTTCACAAAGAAAAATAAAGTTTAACAAAAATGTTTTACAAACCAAGAATGTTTTGATTAACTCAGCTGTGCTTAAACATAGTGTTACCTTCAATCTGCTGCTGTGCAAAGTTAAACATGAGTGCAGTGTCACAACAAGCCTGGGTTCAGCTGATTTTTGGTTAAACCAGCTGGAGAAAGGAAGTGTGCTAGGATATCAACATTAACACTGAAGCATCAGTACCTTAGTCATATCTACCAAAATAATAATATTCACTGTAATAAATAATGATGTTTTAATGTAACCGTTAATCTTTGCAAGTGACAAGTTATAACAGGGTATCCAGATAGCCTTGGTAAGTAAAATTTGTTGTATGTTACTGCAAAAAAAGTACAAAATTTTTAAACAGAAACAAAATTAATATAATTATTGAGCTAAAGTTAGCATCATTGTGTACTATGTAATGATTTTGATGGATGAATAATGACCAATAAAATGTATTTTACTGCTGACTTTAAATTTATGGACAAAACCCTGCATAAATGAAGTCTATAGTTTAGATAACAAAATTCGTGTGTACAATGACAGACATATCTCATTGTGAAAAAGAAATTCTTTAAATGTCTCTTAAAATTCATATCGGGCTTAACCAAATATGTAGGAAAAGCAACCTCTCATTGTAGACATTTTCTGAGGACACAGCAACTAAGTTCAAACTAACCTTCAGCAGGCCCAAACCACAACATTGATTAAACTTTATTTAATATGTTCTTTTTATTTCTCTTTAAAGAAAACATTTTGGATGGCCAAATCTTATTTTCATGGAAATGGGGCTGTGCAGAGATGGATTATCCCACAACTTTCACCCACAACACCCAGGCTCTTCAGTCAGTCGCTTGGATAGGTTTAGCAAGAGATTAAGACTTGACTGAAGATGAAGCCTCCCATAGCATCTATTACATGTGAGAAATGTCCACATTCTTATTTCCCATACTGACTGGTTCCTGGTTCATACTGAATGTTTGTTTTTTTTTGTAATAAAAAAATAATAATAATAATAATCATTACCTAAGCAATCATGCTGGACATTTAAAAAAAATGCTGTCTTGCTGTGGAATTAGGTAAAATTCAACTTATGATAGATAAAAATGAAATTATAGCACTTCCAGATTTAATAAATGAAACAAGATACTGCCAACATACATGCAAAATAAAACCATGCATGATAATTATAAGGAAAAATAACAGACCACCTATTGAGGGTGAATTAAGTCTACTGCATTGCTACAGAACAGCCTGTACAAGCATAAACAGCCCATATAAGGAGTGGCAAGATGATAAATAATGACACACCTCATGCATTTATTCACAAGGATCAAAGGAGGAGAAATACTTTAGATTTGCTTAGACTAAACCTGGGCCCCAACTTCTGCTTAACATTGGCTAACAATTTATCATTCAGTGCATAAACAGATGTCACCGACTCACAAAAGCCACAGCTACAACTGTTTGCTAACCAGATGAGGTTGACAGTAAGCTCACAATTCCTGCACTGTCAACCAAAAGCCCTTGTGAGTAGGATTTATACTGACACTGCAGCCGCATAGCCATTCAGTCCATACCAATTATCAAAAAAAAAAAAAAAAAACCCAAAAAACCCAAACATAATTATATTCCATCCAGCTGCTGCACTTCCCCTGCCACTCACCAACATTGGAGCATCACTCAGCCTTCAGATAAAATAAAAGCAAAAGCAAGGGACTCAGCACCTTCAAGGACTGTTTTTTTTTTTTTATCCCTTACCACTTTTTTGAAAGAGGGATGGAACAGCAGGGGGGAGCTGCGTTCATACAATATAATCTTTTTGTGGTTACAGCTTGGGAAAAAAGCACAGCAGCCAAGTTATTCAGCATTCTGATGTTGGACTCAGAGAGGAACTGGAGCAAAGTGCTGATAACTGAAGTCACAATGGATGCGAGTGAGCAGGCAGAAAGGAGATAAAAGGCTTTTTTTTTTTTTTTTAATCCACGAGTGAGGAAGATGTCAGTCAACTGAGGTGCAGCTGATGAAACTTACCAAATTAGTGCGCTTGAGATAAATGTCAGTTCAGGATGTTGAAAAAAATTAAGCTATGTACATATGCTGTATGCTCAGTGGAAAAAGTAAATGTTTATTGATATTTCTTAGGAATTAGTTAAATAATCAGCTCATGTGTCTCTACTGATTTTCCTAAACTGAAATATTCACACATAAAAGAGTTGGGGGCAGTTCTGGGGCATTCGGCCATGATCATGAGTAAGAAATACCATTATTGATTATTAAATCAGTGCCTGGAGTGATTTATACTCTTCTCATTAATTACATATTGATTTATTACTTGTTGGTCTGGCAATCTGTTGGAATTTGCTATTGTGTACTGTGAGCTGTAAATAGTTTTTGTGAGATAAAATATTAAGCCCCTGTTGTTTTTCCTGCCTCATAATTTCTCAGTCCAACATTAGAAGAAGGAATGGTAAAGTCAGCAGTGATAAATCGGCTGTCCTTGGTAAATCCTGTCCATATTCTGTGGACCTAGCCCCAGTTTCTGGAGGCCATTTGATTAGATGAGGGATTAAAAAAACAACAACAAAAAAACAAAAAACAAAGGGCTCTACTGTGCTGGCCCCTGCCCCTCTGGCCAAATAAAAGACTCCTCAAGCCAGAATAACAGAGTGAGAAGGGGTGGAGGCCAGGGGGGTGAAGGCAAGGCACAAATAAACAAAAACAAATGACAAAATGGACAGGCTGCTCTGAGATAGACAAGAGAGACATGTAGGGTACAGCAGAAAAATGTCGAACACGAGATCTCCACAGTGTAAGTTCTTAGACCGAGGCACATTCCTCTTTTTCTGGAATTTTACTTCATACACACGGACACATAGAAGATGACACAACACTTACTCTGATCTCAGACCAACTGCTGTGGGGCAATTAAACTTAAACTATAATTAATGAATATAAGTTTATTTATAGTATCCTTAAGTAACATATGTGTGCTTCTTTTTCAAAAGTATACAGGCTACATTTAAACTAAGCTCTCAGCAGTTTTTCATTTTCAAAATGTTCAAAAATATATATGGGTAAGCTGGACTTGCATCCTGACTTCTTGATTTATGACCTAAGCGACATTGTGTCTTTTTTTTCCAGAATAATTTTACTTTATTGTACATCAGCTAGATTTTAGACCTTGTTTACAGGTGTTCAAGCACTGTTACATTGTATCTCAGCAGCAAAGATGATGATAAGTAATAATTTATTGGTATTTTATAAAAATCATTTGGAACTCTGATGTCCGATATTGTGACAGCCAAAAAACAAACAAACAAAGAAAAAACAACAACAAAAAAAAATCATCCAATTGCTTACTATTTATGCTCCTTCCAGACAGATGGCAGAAGCTGCTAATACAGTTTTAAGGTGGATTATCTGAATAAGTGCAAAAGATGGGAGTGAGCATGACTTATGACCTTGTCCACATCTAATAATATTGGCAATGTTTTAAAACATATTTAGTCTGAATCAAAATGCAATGTTTAGCTGTATTTTGACCAGATAATGTCGTAACATATAACAAAATGACTTTGTGTGACATCACTGACACAATCAGCACCACAATCTATCGCAGTGTGAAATTTATATATGATAAAATTGTTAAAATGCTCTGCAAAAAAATGTGCAGAAACAAATCACTAGAGATTAATAAATTGCAATCAGAGATTATCAACTCTGGAGTAGAATGTGACCTGCGGCCCTACAGGAAGTCTTGCATTTAGGTGAGCAAGCGACAGGAGCAGCAAGAATGAAGTAAAGGATGGTCTGAAATGCCCCATTCAGACAAATGACTCTTAATGGTGGCTAGCATCATGTTATAGTGTTTAAATGGTATTTAAATGTATTTCTGAACCACTGGGTTGTAAACTAGGAAATACACCGGATTTTTGTCTAAAAGCAGCATTGGCCAAGATTGGTAGTGACAGTCAGTAATCATGGGAATCCAAAACGTCAGGTGGTGCTTTGTGACATAAATGTTGGCAGTGGTAAAATCCATCTATCTATCTATCTATCTATCTATCTATCTATCTATCTATCTATCTATCTATCTATCTGTCTATCTGTCTATCTG
>JAOWBL010000004.1:10828628-10843455 GCA_028564865.1 Zenarchopterus dispar
TCCCTAGAGCCAGCTTCTGCAGCCGAGGATCAGACCGCCAAGATCTCTGCCTTCGGCCACCGCCCAGCATACAATGCTCCGCTAGCTCAAAACCAAAAATTATTTCCTTCAACTTGGGGGGAGTAGGAGGAGGGGGGAATTAAATAGTAGGCACTGTGACATGGACCAGGCTGGGACCTGGAGCAATAAATTAGGAAGGTGAAACAGGACTGCAGAGGAGATTCTCGGAGTCAATTAGCTGAGGAGTAGTTGCTGGTGGAGTGTTTTTAGGGGCGAGTGGACGCAGGCAGATGTGGAGATAAAGAGGGAGCTAATTCAATTAATGAGCTTGATGCTGCTCTTCCCATTATCAGAACCGGTTGGAAGTGCTGGTGCGTGGCAATGCTGCGAACGGACGACAAGATTAACACTATCAGATAAAGAGCGCTCGCCAGACAAAGCTCATCTCCACCCATGCTTTCTGCTGCCTCTCCCTCCTTTGTCTCACTTTCAGCACACCTCTCCTCCCGTGTCCTTTTGACTGACTATCTCTTCTCTTTAAAGCTCACTGCTTCTCTTGCTGCATCAACACACCAAAGCTTCTCTGGTGCCCCGTGTTTCCTAAAGGGAATCAGAGATCCTGCACACTGTTAGTCATGCTAATTTATTTTATTTAATTACCTTACTTCGGTGGGTAAACTTTCATTAGGTAATTTGAAGGTCTACTGACTGACGCATCTTAATTAAGTAAAGTGTGCACAGGCAGTGACAGGCAGTTTGTTGGAACTCTTGCTCTTTCCTGGTTTACTGTTTTTGGCCCTGCACATGTGTAATTAGGACTTGATGGTCCATGGGAACACTTGAAAGTTTTTAGCCTCACTGATGTCTGGCTTCATGGTCAGTGCATCAATGACTTTGGTCCACAACTTTGGTACAGGTGTTCAGCTTCTCACAGATGCACAAAAATATTTACTTTTACTGCAAGATCGAATTACATATTTTAAAAAGAAAAAGAAATTCTTTTTTTTTTTGTTATTTTTGGCACTAACCCATTACATATATGTGTAGAGTTGTAAAGGAAAAGTGAACAAATCGACTTTTTAGCTTTAAGATTAGAGTCTGTTTTGCTTTTGTGTGTATTTTTTTTTCTTAAGTTATCCACAACCTCTAATTTTATCTGGCTGCTGCTTGTGAAGTCTTTTTGTGAAATGAAGCCTTGCGTAATGCTCTGAACTATACCCTTGTGAAACATCAATTTCACTTCTTGCTCGTTCTGAATGCCTCCTCATCACACTGTTTTCACAAATCGATGTCTGTGTGATCCAAGCAAGACACTGAATAGATGTTTTTGAGGATATGTCATCTGTAAAAGGTTAAAATCTGTCTATACTTTGTATCAAGGGATGAAGATAATCAAAGAGACTACTACAAAGTGCTACTTAATAGTACCTGAAGTGGACTGTATTGAGGTTTATGTAATTGAAGCTGCTTCTTGCCAAACTCTAGGCACTTTTGTAAACAGCAGGCTGCATATGGACCTGTAGTTTCTGGCAACAATGCATGAGTATTTGCTTATTTTTTTTTCCTTGGAAATAAAAAGAGAGAGCAGCATTGCTGATTAAATTCAACCATTTTTCTTTTCATCCAAAGCTAATGCCAGAAATAACAAACACTGTTGCTGCCTCATGTATGCTAACATCTAACATCTCTCAGTTTTAAAAAATTTTTTAATTGGAGTTAAAAGCAACCAGAGGACTGACATGTGAGACTTGGACCTGAACTCTGAGAACTAAACTCTGTCTTTAAAAATAAATAAGAGAAGTAGGAGTCAGAGGAGAGCATCGGACTTCAAAAGGGAAGAGGTTTTTCAATTCGAGCCAGCCAATGCCTAGCGACATGAACAAATAAATCCGTGACAGATCAAGCGTGAGCATATGGGCAGAAGCACTGACAGACAAATTTGAGTCAAATTCAGAGAAGCTTGTGAGAGGAAAGGAATATCTGAAAATCCTTGTAAGATTTCATACATCTGAAATAAATCTTAGTGGTGAAGAGACTCTTACTTCCCCGTCAATAGAATGCCAACTTCTGAGGTCCTACTGGCTGTCTACCCATGATGCTTTTTGATAAGCATCAGTACAATCTCGGTCATAATAAATTGCCTTCTTATTGTCTGGATTCTTTTTTTTTTTTTTTTGGAGACTCATGAAATTGCTTCATCTGAGCAACAGCAAGGCAATAAATGGAATCGGCAGAGCCAAATATGTATAAATGTGAGGAAATAAGAAAAAGAAATACTCTTTCCCGTAATGACTGAAAAGAACAATGACAAGCTTAAACAAATAAGGCTAACGCAATCTTGAAAATACTGCTGTGTGAGCAAAGGCTGTAAGAGTGTCATCACGTTAATGTGATTAGATAGGACTAATAAGGTGCCTCTGCTTATTGAATACTGATTTGGGCCACAATACAACCAATGCGTCAGCCACCACAATAAATGCACAAGTGAGGTGCCATTTAGGCCCTATTTTCTTAAATTAAAACAAATGGAAAAACAAGAAAATGGCAACATGTCCTATGAAAAGTAAAATCTACAACATAGTACAATTTAGAGCACTCTGTGTCTTTGCTTCCTTCAATCTTGCCCCAAACTCTTATTATCTTCTAATATAACATTAAGCTTCAGCCAGAACTGTTTGAAAATCCTTTGAAGAGGGACAAAACACAGAATACATAATATTCTGAATAAAGCATCAGACCGTATGGGGGTGGCTATTGACTCAAGTGGCACAGAGCTCTGTTTGTGTGTACTGACTACATAAAAGCGGGCCAAAGGGGATGATGACATTAATGGGCGTGACAGTGCAACACCCATTGTGGCCTAAAGGAAATCACCTTCAGTACTACATCACAGCTTGGCTCTAACCACAATGCAACAGTCCCAATGTAAAATTCAAGAACATTGCCAATCTAGTGCCCTACATGTTGGGTATTTCAATCCTTACTTGAGTCGCAGGATTTGCAGAGCAAGCATAGGGTTCCAGACAAACTCTCAGTTGAAATGTGTGTCACAATGCCCCCCCCTTCTCCCATGTTTGAAGGATCTTATGCCAAGGAGGGTAGTAGAATCTTCCAATTTTCAATTTGCTTTAAAGCTGGGTTTCAGGAACTAACTACTACTGTTGCTATGCTGTAGATTATAGTTGAAGGAATGAGGTCATGTTGTATTAGACAGAAGCTTGAGCCCTCTGGATGCCATTTGAAAGGAAGCCTAGCCAGTTAAATGGGAGAGATAGAAAAACACAGTCACGGCCTCCAGTAAAACCTACTTGACACGAGGTCGCATCCAAGGGATAAAAATTAGACTTTGCATTTGCTCCGTGGGGTTTGTGGATGATCCAGGACTGAGCCAATATTTGGATGGATGCAGAAGAGGGAAAATAGTATAATCTGAGGATATAGCGGGGCAGATTATGGCAAGTTGGTAAACCACATGTATAAAGGTTTACACAGATGAAGTTGGATACTGTTGTTGATGCAGGAATTTGGCACATTTTGTAGAGTGAGTGTATAGCTGCAACAACATCTCAGCATCTCACCAGTGGTTCAAGGATAGTGTTGAGGGGTTGATTATACAGTGGACTGAAAATGCAAAAATTCTAATAATGCAATTATGAACTGATAAAAGTGAATATATACATAAAAATGAACTGATACTTTTAGCGCTACATCGGCCACAGTATCATTGTAGTTTATGTGCAAATGCTTCAAGATCAACCCACATTATTATATATTTTTACCATGTTTACTATTTAGATTCAACAATTTAGGTTTCAAGTATGATTCTGAAATATATTTACTAATAATTTCTTAAGTTTTGAATCTGAGAAGATGGGGATGCCATGGAAAAAAATAAATCTTGTCAATTTTGTTTTTTGTATATTGTCGTGTTCCAGCCTGCACCAAATTTAAAAATAAGTTGTATGATCTTGTTGTACCAATCTGTAATGTTGACATTCCTTCTAATAACACATAAAAAGGCATTCTATAACTGAGAAATTCTTTAGTCTAATTTTTATTTATTTATTTATTTTTATCAAACATGTCTCAAGATGTCCAAAAGTAGAGGCTTGTTGTTTGTTCTTGTTGGATTTCTTGTTTTTAAAATTAACCATGCTTTCTAGATTTGAGATTTGTCAGGACAACAAGCAAAAGGCTCCCTCTTTTTGATCAGTCATGCCTTTATAAGGTGTCCAGGATGAGGTTTTTAACTGAAAATGTATGAGCATCCCTGGAAAAGATGTCACCTTTATGACAGCATTTGTTGCTCTAAAATGTCAATGTGCTCTTTTGCTGTACTGCTGCCTTCACAGAAATGTAAATTACATTTGCAAAAAGACTGATACAACCCATACCATGATACATTCGTGCAATTTTTGGACTGATATGAGTGTGGATGGTTCTATTTAACTTTGGTCTATTCCTCTCTGCATCCAAATCCTCTAAAATGGATCTGGAATACTAATTTGTTGGCACATAGAACAATTCTATAGTGTGACAGTCTATCCCTGATGTCTCAGAACTGAGTCAACATAAGATCTCTTTTTTATGACAAGTTTTAGTTGGGATTTGTAAATATACTCATATATCTTAGTGATTTGATTTTTTTTTCAAAGTAATCCCCCTTTTCCATATATATCTGTTGTTGATATATGGGTTCTTGATGAAAACTCACATGAGGAGAGACTGGTGGTCATTTGTCTCTTAAATTCCTCCCATTCCTTAGTTTTTTGAAGATATTTTACATGTGTTAAAACGTTTACCAAATAACAGTTTTTTTTCCATTATTTTGCACAAAATAGTGTTCAAAATCACATCACAAACAGCTTTTGAACATCCAGAAGAGGAACAACAGAAAAATCATAATTGATTTATTTATGCAAATCTGAAACCATTACTGAAACAATTCATCTTTGGCAATCACTTAAACATTTTAATCAAAATCTTTACAAATGGTTGACTATTCATCACACCCTCTAATTAGATAATAAATTCACTGAGTATATTGTTGTGTCAGGTTTTTGAGGGAGTTGATACATGGGGGACAAACACAAAAGCTAGCTCGGGACTGATGAAGTGTGCTGAAGTGTGTTGTTGACAAGAGACTAAGCGCCCCGACTCTCCCGTCTTCATCTATGTAATTTATTCACTCAATGAGACATGAAGGCTGCAGATCAGGAGCTAGAGTTCAGATTTCACAGAATGTCTTTCAGCTTTCTTAAGGTTGGAGACAATCCAATATAGCTGATATAACTGATTCATTGCTGGTCTGGTGAAAGTCTTTGCCAACAGCAGATGCATTATTTCTGTAAACATCATGTGTTGTTGTATTTTTCTGTGCTGTGACATTTGTGTGGACCTGTGGGAGGACAGCACAGTCAGTGTTGGAGTGTCAAAATGACAAGGAAGTTGACAGCACCATTCTATCCCAACAACCCCTGATACAAAGCTGTCGTAATACTGACAAAAAAAAAAAAAAAAATTGGTAATGATAGAGAATTGGGTCGTGAATTGGCTCCAATAGTCCGCTGGTGCAGATTTGCACTAAAATCAATTCAGGTCTGATCTGCAAAAGCTGGCGTGTCAACCACTACATTAGCCCCATTTGCACTTCATTATTTGCATCAGTGGGCTTTGTTGAACAGTCACCATCAGCAGGCTCCGCCACATGCAGGAGAAGGGGTTTGGCCTCAAGTCACTACAGTCTTCTGGCAAGGTTAGATATGTCTGCATGTGTGCACTCTGTGCATAAAGTAATGTGGAAATTAACTTCCAAAGTGGATTTTTCTTGTTGTGTTTGTCTGCTTTTAAGTAAAATGTTACCTCAGCAGTATACAAATGATGAAACAATGTAAATCAAAAGTGGATTTACAGAAAAAGGCGTGCTTCCCTAAGTGGTTCGCAAAATGGTGCTGTGCTATCAGCATGAAAAACAAGAGACTCCAAAAACCTCCCTTCCCCCGATGAGGGATGATTTCTTTTCCTCATCATCTCTCCCTCTGTAATTTACTATGTTTCTCCCAGTTTACCTCTCAGGGTGCTGGTGAAAGATCAGAGATGGAGTGTTTACAGTATATAAGAGAAAACAAAGCTCCTCATCGTGAAAAAGTCATTCTTCTTCCTCAGGTGAAAAACAAATCCAGACTGCATTTTATCTTCATGTCAAAGAAGGTTTTATGGATGTTTAAAGCAGGAGCAGGAGCATAGAAGCTAGTTCAAATGCTCAAGTGTGAAACAGAACATGACACCAATGATAGTCAATTAAAATTGGCATCTTCACATGATGGCACCAACTTATGACGTAATCAGCAGCACATTCGCCAAACTGACCTTACAAGGTGAGAAGACGGTTGCTTGAAAGTAAACACAACCAAGATTCCATCATTTTCTTTTTTCCCTTTTCATCCAACCATCCACTCATCCTAAAACTTTTTTAGCTTTCTCTGAGATCCTGAGGCATTCTCAAGCCAGAAGAGATGCTGTTTAACTAAGTTTTTGTATAACTCCAGGACATCCTTACAGCTGAACATACCCACAAACCATGTGAACGAAGGCAGTCACAGGTGTCGAACTCCAGCCCTCGAGGGCTGCTGTCCTGCATGTTTTAGATGTTTCCCTGCTTCAGCACACCTGATTGTAATTAATAGTTGTTAACAGGTTGTCATCCAGGTCTGAACAAGTCTGTCAATGACACAGTCATTTGTGTCATGGTGTGAAGAAGCAGGGAAACATCTAAAACACGCAGGACACCAGTACCAAGGACCGGAGTTCAACACCTGTGTCCTAAGCTAAGCACATTAGTTCCTCAGCCTCGTATCCATAACCTCATTCAAGGTCAAAACCATAGAGGAGGCTTTAATCACAGTAGATCAACTGGATAGCTTTTAACTTTCAGTTCAGCTCTGTTTTAATAAAATAGCCTTGAGAAACACCCACATTGTCTTTTTGCCTTTACTAGAAATCCACAGAAAGAGTTGTACAAAAGTCACAACAGCAACATCACAACTTTACAATAGGACACGTTTACAACTGCCTTTACAGTCTTATTTGCGTTGTGCAGAAATACTGTATTTAGGTGCTGAAGTAAGGCTTTGAATTAGCTAATCAGAAAAGAATAATTGCATGGACAAACACTGCACATTATTCAAACACCAACCCAGAAGCAATAAAGTAAACTTAATAAAATCTTTTTACTGTTAACAACCATGCAAGACAATATTATCCTTGCAAAATAGTTTCATCATGCGGTGTTCACGGTGAGCATTTCAGAGAACGTGCCTCACATGGGCAAAGAGGAAGCCTGAATGAAATTTAAATGACATTTAAGCTTTCTACATAAACTCAGAGTGGGCTTGTGGGTAATCTCATTCATGTAGGGAGGCATATACTGTTGACATAGTGGGGGGAAAAAATTGGTTTTGTTTATTCTTTCATCAAAACATAAATATAAAGAGACATCTTTCAGCTCTCCCACCCAGTCTCTGTATGTGGGAGCGTCTGTCTCACATACTGGAGTAAAGCTTTCACCGCAGCAGGCATGCGTTCGATTCCGACCCATGCCATTTGCTGCAGCTCACTCAGCCTCCCCATCTCCCTCCTCCCTATCTACTCTTCACTGCATCTATTGAAATACAAAGCTGATGGGGAAAAAAAGAGAAATGTGTGCAGCAGCTCTCAGGGTTTAATCCCAGAAAACAAATATTTGTTCATATTGTGAGTGCCATGTCTTTCTTGCTGCGATGCTCTTGTCAGTGCTTACAAGCATGGGATGAACACTTGCAATGTGTTTTGCAAATAAACCACCAATTTCTCTAACAGTGTATTTGACTTTTTGACAAGCAGGGAGATGAAAGTCATAAAAATAATCTCACAATTGATTATGTTTCCACAGCTGGTTAAGATTTCCAGTATGTTTGTATTTTTCTTTTCTTTTTTTTTTTTTTAAGTGACTCACTGTTCTACTTTTAAGCGTTTTCTCACATTTGCATTTTGTGGGTTTTGTGCTGCTGCATTCCTTTCAGACAATATTTACTGCCGGTGCTTCTTATCCTCACCACTGGCTGAGAGAAAAGGTAAACTGTAAATACTGATAAGTTGACCTCATTTACATATTTAGACCTTAACAGGCTGAATTTTCTGCATTTATCAACATTCATTTATTTTTACAGTCAAGCTGATAGTTACAGAAGCAATGACGGGGTCATTGCAAAAAAAAAAAAGAAAAAAAAGAAATAGACCTTTGTTACATTATCTCTCCTAAACATCTATCATTGTTCCCTTATGGAGGCATCCAATTAGAAAAATGATTGAAAAATGTAAAGCAAAACCTGAAAGCATGTTATAACTATCATTGTTGGTTATTTTTAGGAAACAAGATTTGTTTTGTCATATATTGTCAGTTTGTACCCAAGCCCTTTTCTTTTTTTGAGGGACCACAACATCTGGCCATTTTTGCTTTTGTTACCTTCACTGCAGTTGTTTTTTGCACACCCAAAGACATCTCTCGTTAAAATTCATAAACACAGGACTCTACAACTGTTTCACCAAACAGGTGTCCATGTTGAAATCTGTAATAGCATATGTTTTTACTGATTTGCTCACTCGGAGACAATTATGTACAGCAGTGGTTGTTGGTTTGTGAATACTTGATAATTTTCTGTATTTTTGCATTAACATGACCAAAAACTTGACAAGATTTTACCACAAGTCAATTCATAGTACAAATCTCTGATGAAATGTTACATCCTGGACCACTGCCTGAGTACTGTTTTTTTTTTTTTTTTGCTTTTCATTATTCAATTTCATTCAGTTTCATTGTTTCATTCAAATTCCCGCCTTATTTACCAGTTATCTTCAATCCTCCATCAGATCCACCTTCTGCTTCATGTTACCTTACTGCATGTCTGTTATACGGATAATCCAAACCTGACTGATGACTCTGCTCAGTATTGAAGCTCCACTCTGCCATCTCGCAGGTCCAAACGTTCTTAGTCATGCTCTGCTTTCCAGTGGGTCTTTTTAGTTTTTCTCTGTTGCATTTTGACCCCGCCTCTACATAAATGTTTAGTGCCTTCTCCTAAACTCCTTCCTGACCTAGTTGCTCTTTTTAATCTGTATTCCTGTGTGGCTACCCCCTTTGGATTGAGTTTGTTGTCTTTATTTGTTATGACTATCTGTCTTTTTAACACCCAACTTTGTCAGTGAGATCCCATCTGTGAAGTATCATAGTGTCAGTACTGATGAATAGGCCTATTTGACTGCATCAGTGGCAGGACTAATTGCAATCACATGGACTCTTATGTTAAAAAATTCCAAAAGGTAAAAGTCAGGACATCTGTGAACTCAGTTTTAACAACGCAAATAATATAAATCAGGCTACAAAGGAGCTGATAACAGAGAGACACATGTCCTGAATACAATTCCACAGAAGTGTCATGGAAATGAAAGAAAGCCAATAGCTCACACTGGCTTCATTCAGTGTGAGCTACTGATTCACACCAAAGCCAATGTGAGGACAAAAAAATCCTCCAAACTGGTGTACAGAACTTATGGTGAATGCAAATTGTAGCCATAGGATTTGGTCTTTGCAAAATAATAATAATAATAATTTAAGTATGTTTAATTTAAGAAAGTACATTTTACATATACAGTGAGTTTAAGTAATCATAATCTTGTCAACTGCAGGTACAGTCAAGTCCCGACATATTTAAACACTGAGAGTTTTTGATTTTTGCCAGCTAGCTTTCATATATACCATCAATTGAATAGGATTAGAACAATCAAGATGTAATCCAAGTGTAGATGTTCAGCTTCAATCACAAAAATATGGAATCTATCATTTAGGGATTATAGCCATTTTGGACCAAAAAAAAGCCCAAGTTTAGGGGAGCAAAAAAATTATACATAACTATAATTGTTTAATACTTCCACAAAATTCTTTAGCAGTTTATAACTGTCTGAAGTTTGGAGCCCCTTGCCATCTTCAGATTCTTTTCTCCCTGGAGATGGCAGGCCTTCACTGGACCTGCACTCAGTTGCTTTTTTGTGACCCTTTCTGCCATTACTGTATATACTCGCTCATAAGTCGAGATTTTTTTCCCCGATAAATCGGTCTCAAAAAATGCATTCGACTTATGTCAGTCTCTGTCAATATTTTTTTTCCTGTGTTTAAAGTCAGCCAAAGCACGTTCATACAACGACGACTGAACTTATCTAGGGGTTAATAGCAGCAAACAACTTTGATAATCAATAAACTCAAAGAAAAATTTGTTGTTTTTGTTTTCTCACCTTTTGTGTTTTCAAAGCAACTATCCTGCAATCTACTCGCTAATTATCCGCCACTATAAAGTATTCTTTTACAATTAGTCCTAGCGAACTTGTGATAAATTACCCGGATGTTGTTTCTCGGTAACTGAGAATAGAATCAGTTACATTTATTCTCAAAACCAGAAAAGCGCATTTGTGCACACACACAGATATTTAAACCTGGTCACAATAATATAAAAAAAAAAAACTGAGGGCATACCAAGACACAGTATTGATCAACTGACCTACTCATGACAGCAGACGACCGGATCACTGCATTAGATTTAAACCTGCTTCACATGTTACTTCCTGTATAAACATACGATTTACAGATAACGGTATACAGTGACATTGCAGACGATAATTGCATACTTTCACAACCACCGTTGCAGAAAATGTAAGTTTCGTTGGAGTTGTTTTTGTTCACTGCATTTACCCAAGTTCAAATCTCTTTTTGTCCAAACAACACACTCGACTTATGAGCGGGTCAAGGCAAAAGCTTGATTTTGACCACCCAAAATCCCCTCTCGACTTATGAGCGGGTCGACCTATGAGTGAGTATATATGGTAGTTTTGTCTTTGGTCATTGAAAAGCTGCTCTACTGAAAAATATTTGACTTTTTTGCCTTTTGAAAATTCTCAAGTAGCTTTCCATCATGATATCCATCTCCACTGATAGGATAGCCATCCTATCAGTTTTGTAGGATTCGGCTAAATATGAGTTTAGCCCTAAACACATCAAAATACATCTAGCTACTGGTCCACTGGCAGCCATACATGCTTATACCATAAGGTTCCCTCCACCATATTTGACAGATGATATTGTATGCTTTGGACCATGAGCTGTTTCTTTCCCTGTTCGTACTTTTTCCTTACCTTCGTTTCATCCGCCCAAGGAATCCCATACCAGAACATAAGAGGCTTTTGACCTGTTTTCTGATAAAGTCTCATCTGACGTTCCTACTCTTGAATGCTATGGGGTTTTGTTGTAAACCCTGTGTATTCACATTTATAAATGCATCTCCTGATTTTTACATTTTCACATTGATACACCTATCTGTCTCCAGATTATTTTGAGTTCTGTTGAAATTCTGGGATTTTTCTCAAGTATCAGTGCTTCTATAATTATAAATTGTAGTCCTTCTTAGTGTTCTACTAATGTTTTCATTCCTTTTAAAATGTACCAAACAGTTGGTGCATCTTTAAAGATTTGTTTTTCATCCTAATGATGCCCTCTTTCACTTGCATAGAGATGACATTGAGCTTCATATTGGGAGGTCCAGTTAAATAACTACCAAATACCAATTCAATACCTGGTATCAGTTAGTTCATTTGTCTTTAAGTAATGACTGAGTGGACCAAGCCTGGACCAATGTAATTTCCTTCTGGTTAAATACTTTTGAGCCCCTGAAAATGGAGGCATTTTAATTAATGTACTTTTTAAATGGTAAATGCTGTATTTTTATTTAATTTATTTATTAATTTATTTATGGTGAAACCTCTTAAATTTATGCTAAAGTTTGACACACTAAACACATATGTTCTTATTTTTACACCCCCCCCCCCAGTTGCATTTGTGGTTGGTTTATAAAGGCAAAATCCTAAAATCTCATTGTCCAAATACTTCCAGACCTGGACTCTATGAACACAACTTTAGTGCTTCTGCTGTTGCTGTAGATCCACTAACTCGCTGCACTTGAATCCATGTATGATAATGCATATCTGATGCGATAACCCTGTGTGTACAGTACAAACATTAAAAAAGAAAAAGTGAAACTTTATTCATACAAGCATGGATGGAGAGCAGGACATGTCATGCCCTTCCTCAGGTTTTCACTTCGCTTGCAGAAGTTTGAGCTCCTTCTCGGTGTGCAGTTGTAGTAATATGGCACCAAGGGAAAAGGTGGCTGTCAGTGTCTTAACAGGGATGACCAACTCACCTCTCCTGCATGTTAGAAGTGCTTATCAGCCAGCACCATGCCTTCAGCACTGCTCCCACTTCACAGGGCCACCAACACCTCTACTGCTCGTGGATGTTTACACAGATCCCTTTACAGAGAACTGCTCTCTCTCTCTCTCTCTCTCTGTGTGTGTGTGTGTGTGCAGACCTCCCTTGGGCCACAACAGTGTAACTGCACAGAGCTTTGTGAAGTGACAAAGCTGGGTCTGTTTCTCCAGACTTCACTGAAGCGTTGGTCTTCAAAAGACAAAACATGCAAGTGTGAAAAAGGGAAAAAACTATGAAGCAAATGATTAAACATGATGGTTACATAACTTCTGTTGTCGCTCTTTAACACTACAATCGAGAGCTGTCACTATTTCAAAACAATAACAAAGCTTAGAACTATGGCAGATTTTTAAGGAACAGTTTTCTTTATAATCAGCAATACGCACTCTTGAGTCCATTGATTGTAATGCTAAAACAAAAACATTTAGGGTGGTATCAAAAATGCTACTTTATACAGTGAATATGGAAATAATAAAATCATCCATCCATTTTCTATACCTGCTGAATCCATCTACTGGGTCACGGGGGTCTGCTGGAGCCAGTCCCAGCCCATTTCAGGCAAACACCCTGGACAGGTCGCTAGTCCATCACAGACCCACACACATAGATGAACAACTATATACACTCACACCTACAGGCAATTCAGAGTTCTCAATCAGCCTAATATACATGTTTTTAGACTGTGAAGGGAAACTGGAGTACCCAGAGAAAACCCACACAAACATGGGGAGAACATGCAAATGCCACACAGAACCAGGGACCTTCTTGCTGTGAGGCAACAGTGTCAACCACTAAGCCACCATGCTGCCCATTATAAAAAGCGTAAAATCAGATCAAGAAAATTAATTTAAATATTAATAATGCTACAGTAATATTACAACATAAGATATCGTGAGGAACTCATCCAGCCAACAAGGCCCAAATAAAAGCAGGAAAAGCTCTCTGATTAAAAGTATGGTGCAAAAAGAGATTTAAAAGAGGAAAGTGACTCTGCTGACCTGATTTCCTCCGGCAGCTTGTTCCACAGTTTAGGGCCTTTGACCACACATGTTCTGTCATTTCTGGTCTTCACACATACCTCAAGATGATTTAATTCTACATACAGCCTCATGTAATACTAAAAGGTCAGGTAAATAAGAAAGAAAGAGGCCATGATGAGTATCTGAAAAAAGCAGCAAGATCTTAAAATTAATTCAATAAAATACGAGGCAGAGACTAAAACAGGTGTGACGCTTAATAGTTTAAGTACTTGTCCGGGCCGAGCTGAGTTTGGTTTAATCTGAAGCTGATAAATGGATTTTTGATTCAGACAAGTGAGGAGGCTGTACCATGAGGAGATGAAAGGATGTTAAATGGTCTGTGTCTCTTACAAAGCCAGAGTATATATTGTGATGTCCCAGTAAAATTATAGCATTCAACAAATGTTTCACCATACATGGATACATTTTGTCCATTTTGACATCCACAGTAGACCAGGCAAGACATTTCATTTTTTTCTTCCTTAATTTGTATTTATTTTCCTTACCATCCCAACTTCTACTGTTGGTTTTATTACTCTGTAAGTTTTGTCTAAACATTGAATAGGAAGTTTTAAAAAAATGGCAACGAGAGCTAAAAATATTTAAATCCTTTCACTAAAAATGGGCCATGTTTGAGAATAAAAAACCAAAACACAAAAAAAAAAAAAAATCTGTCACTGAGCAAAATAAACAAACATGCTGATGCCTCAACTCCTGACACTCACCAAGAGGAAGAAGTTGGTGAGACAGAATTATTTATTTATTTTCCAAAACATTAAGTGGCAAGGGACTCATTCACAGATTAAGCTACATCATATTTCTTCTTCTTCTTCTTCTTCTTCTTCTTCTTCTTCTTCTTCTTCTTCTTCTTCTTTGTAATTGCTAAAATTCTTAGCTTTGTTCTGAGAATTTTAGGTCATATTGTGTGACGTGCTCAGAAACAGCTAGACACTCTTGTGTTTGTTTGTCACTCACTCTTTACACCTAGTATTGCATGACAGGATAGCTGCAAAGGCCCAATGTAATGCATAATACCCCCACCCCCACCCCCAACGCTATTAAAAAGTAACAGCATTATAATCTATGTAGTATTTTGCTAAGAAAACAGATGAAATGTCTGCAGCTGAGATGACACGGATGGTAAAGTCAAGAGAGTTACGGAGATGAGCTGGCGTGAACAGCGTGAACTTGGTGCAGCCCTCCTGAGCGAGAGCGTTACAAACGCAAACTTGCCTGAACTTTGCAGATATGCATATGATTCTATTTATAAAACCTTTAGGGTCAACTCTTCACTGAAACTACTCATGCATATACGTGAACATGTAACCCATTGATAGCCAATTGTCGAGGTAATACTGATTGTTTTCTCTATTTTGTTTTATATATATATATATTATATATATATATATATATATATATATATATATATATATATATATATATATATATATATATA
>JAOWBL010000004.1:10853378-10911234 GCA_028564865.1 Zenarchopterus dispar
CCACCAGCATAACCTACTCTTATGCTGCATTTAAGAGCTGATGAAAAGTTGGGCCATCTGGGCTTTCATCAGAAGTTGCCTTTTATTTCCCTTCCCAGTTAATACAATGTGGAATCAGTTGTGGGATCAGTAGTTAAACATATTACATTTACTGTCATCAATTTTAAATGTATTAAACATAAAGCAGAGAGTAGGTTATGCTGGTGGTGCATCCCTAGTGAGGGAGTTTCTCACAGATGCATGAAAGTGAAATGAACAAATCACAGAAGCAGTATGAACCCAGAAATATGACTCTGTAAAGGAGGAGGGCTTGCAAATGCACTGGAGGACATTTCATGATTCTCATGAATATATAAGCAGCGACTAAAGCAGATGGAAACATCAGAAAAAGAAAATGTGATCTGTTTGTTTCAGTGAACAGCTTGGTGCAGTTGTGTCACTTTGCATGTCACAAAAGCAAGACAAAGAGAATCAGAGTGAGTCCTTCGGGCCACAACACAACTCATCTGTGCTGAGGAAAATAAAGTGACGCTGCCAGATCTCCTTCCGTCTCCATGGGTGAGAATTGGGCTTACTGGAGAGTGAACCATGCGGAATTTGTGAAAATTCACCCGGGACTTTTCAGACCGTCTCATAAGCGGAGGGAGAAAAGCAGATAGGAAATGCATATACAGTATATGTCTGCAGCACTGATGGTTGCTTCAGGGTCTGTGCAACAATATTTCAACTCTCAAAAGTGCCACATAGTTGACTCCAGAGGGAAAACATGAAGGGTGCTTCATGCCAGTGTGAATACATCATTTTCTTTCAGAGAATGAGGTCACATTAAAGTTGTAATTAAAACTATAAAAATATCCAAAGATTATTTTTCTCAAGCAAAATGCAAAAGCTCCATTATTGTTAGTGCAGAAACCACTTTTAAGAATGTTGTTCTGTTGTTTCATAAAAAAATGTTGAGTAAAGATAAAGATATTATTGTGGGTGGCCTTAAAGGGGAAATATTATGAAAAAAAGAAGACTTTTGTGCCTGAGAGCAAATCTGCCTTAGGTCCTAAAAAACAAAAAAATTCTAAAAAGCTCAACCCTGCCACAATGTTTTGACCCATGTCAGTATGAAAACGTTTCATTCAGTGAGCTGCCCAGATTTAAAGGGATTTAGTACATCACAGTTGTAGCCTCCCCATCTTTATTTCCAACCAGCTTTGACCTATTATGCATTTGATGGACCTTGGAAGTTTTATTTATTTTTTTATTGAATTCCAATCAGAGCTACATCGGTTCTGTGATCCTGTGGTGTCCTGTGTCACGTCAAGACTTCAGAAAATTGTCATTATGAAAAAAAAGAAAGAAATGTCTTCTTTTAAATGCAAGGAAATGCAAAATGTAAAATTGAATCAGCCTGAATAAATAATTTAATGTAACAAGTGGCTTTTATAATTGGATTCTTTTGCCGGCTTTTTAGCCCTTTGTATGAGGATTAATCATACTGAGAGCCTCTTGATATTACATGAATTCAAAGCTTATCTTTAATGAGGTTTGATCCACCAAATGAAACTAAGTCCCAGTCAAAATGATGACAAAATTATCAACACAACATGATATCTGCTGTTTATTAAGACAGTTTGCGAGAATGACAAAAACAATTTTAAATTTGAAAAAAAAAATACTTCAGTGGAATGTCATCTGTGCTCAGCTGTGGTAAATTGGTACAAATTTTTACTGTATGTGGGAGGATGGGGTGTTGGTTTTTGGTAAGTTTAATAGAGACGACTGAGGAAACGTATGGTATGGTGCCACGCTCTTTTGCACTCGTGTAAAGCAGCGTTTCCCAACCCTGGACCTCAAGGATCACTGTCCTACATGTTTGAGATGTCTCCTTGCAGCAACACACCTGATTCAAATTAATGGTCATCACCAGATTGTCAAAAAGGTCTGCACAATTCTGTTTATGACACAGTCATTTGTATCAGGGTGTGTTGGAGCAGAGAAACAGCTGAATCATGCAGGACAGTGGTCCTTGAGGACCAGGGTTGGGAGTCACTGATCTAAAGCATTACAATGATGACCTTTTACCTTTGATGTTATTTTAAGATGAAAAATTTGGACAGTGAGAGTTTTTAAGCTACATTTTTAAGCTGAAAAATTTCCAAGTCTCACAAATTTCAGAGTGTAAGACCTTATTTCGGACTTCAACTAATTACATCAGAAGTCTCGACGGGAGACTTAGCATGTTCATGTAAAAGACAGCTTCAAGCTGTGCATCATGGGCTGGATTTCCTCTGCAGGGTTTGAGTGATCTAAATCTGAGATGTGGCACAGATAGGATATTTTCAGTGGACATGTATATGCAGTAACAAAAAAATGCATGTGTTACATTTGCTCATCAGTTTCAGTCCTCATTCGGAAATAAATCTTATATGAATTATATATGCATCTCAAAGCTAAGTTGTAAGAGCTTTGTTCTGTTGCAGAAATTTAACCAAACAGAAAACACTTAAAAATTTCTAGACCCAGAAAAAGCAGAAAATAACATTGTCTCATTTGAAGGAAGTCATGTTTGTGATTTCGTTATCGTTCTAAAGTGATTACAAATTGTTTGAAGGTATGGATGCTAGACTCATGAAAAGGTACCTTAGGAAATGGGCATCTGAAGTGAATGGAAGTGCTCAGAAATCTGCTCAATAACAGTAATGGAAAAAAGAAAGGAAGTCTGCTAAAGTCACTTAAGGACATTGTTGAAGACAGCCAAAACACTTTACGTCAAAATGCAATGAATGGGAACATTTTCATGTGACTGTCATATAACACAAAACAATATAACAGCTCTCAAAATCTACACTACTTAGTGTAAATTCTGTGACACATAAAGAGGACTTTAACCGTGGTGTCAGTTTAATCTGTCAATTAATTGCAATTTCTTTGCTCAGACATTTTCAAAAAAGGTTTATTTGCATCTTGCCACTTGTTATTTATGTGTTGATCACAAGCTCCTATAACCCTCATTCATGTCTACTGTGTTGAGGTTTTCAAGACACAGAATGCTAACTAACGGATGTGTCCATTTTCCTTTGTCATGTTTGAAATTTTTTTCATTCTGTCTTCTCTTTTCTTTCCATCCCTTCTTCTTCTTGTTCACTCTACCCAGCAGCACTGAGTAACAAAAAAAGAAAAAGAGTTGTAAAGATCACATGCATCTGTATGCACACACAAACAGAACACAGCCACATCTGTTAACACACACACACACACACACGCTCACACACACAGATCTAAACCCCCTCAGCAGATCAAGGCTTGTCCACCAACAGTGCTGGTAGCCCCAAAGGATGATAAAGGCTTGGATCCAAAGTACTAGCTTATATCTTTAGATCAATGGCTGACCCACCAACAAGCTACAGTACAGCTTCGCTGACCAACACTGCACAGCTTAAAGCCCAGCAAAAGGCAGAGCTCCAAGCTGCATGCTGAATGTTGTATCAGTCTAATGAATCTCCCCTGAAGCTCACACTGTCAGCTTCTCAGTTCATGTTTTTCTTTTTTTTCTTTTACTCTCTTGAGATCTTTGTCACTGCCTCTATTGTTGTCACTGCCAAGAGCTCTGTGTTCTTCCCAGTGTCTGTGAAAGAGAGGCGACCTGTTCTCAGATGGAAAGAAAAGCACAAAAGAGCGCAGTATCCTGAGAGGAGCAGAAGGTGGATTTTAACATTCAGTGATGTAACTATCCTACCCCATACCAAGAAAATGCTTTTAAATATATGAAACCCAGAATGACTCCCAGAAACTCGGTGTTTCCTTCAGGTAGTTTAAAAAAAAAAAAAAATCAAACCTGCTTGGCCAAAGGCATTGCTTTTGGCCAAAAAACTATAAAAGGCAAGAGTTACAAAATCTGGCTTTGAAAATGCACTTTAAAGAGAAAGATTTGATCTCATAGGGCAAATAAATAAACATGGCAGATAATTATACATCAGTAGATAAACATGTAGCAGAAATATACTGTGACTGTAATCAGATCATAGTTATTTTAAGCACTTTGTAAATTGAACCTGAATGATGTTGA
This sequence comes from Zenarchopterus dispar, assembly GCA_028564865.1. Taxonomy (NCBI): domain Eukaryota; kingdom Metazoa; phylum Chordata; class Actinopteri; order Beloniformes; family Zenarchopteridae; genus Zenarchopterus; species Zenarchopterus dispar. The sequence continues at coordinate 10,857,436 of JAOWBL010000004.1, forward strand.
ATTTATTTACACAAGTTTCATATAAGTTTCATACACACACACACACATATAATCTTACAAGAAATGCATTTTGTTTTGCTTATCATTCATCAACACCCCAGTTGCAGTATAAAATAAGAATAAATGCATAATACATCAAATATTAGAATTAGCACAAGCACTCAGAGAGGTTTGGTTGAAAATGCCACAGATTGATAAAGGGCAGTTATGTTTGTAACCTGGTAACAACTGAGCTGATGATGTTAGATATGGTGTTGTCAAGTGACATAAGTGAAGTCTATGTAAACACGTATGAAAATATACAGAGAAGCTCTCTGATAGCAATATATCCAGGACTTCATTAGAAAAAAACACTTAGTTTTGCCAATTTTTTTCCATCCCTTTAAAAGCCTAGTAGAGGGTTTCCTTCAGCTCTGTCTTGATGAACTTGTAAGTCAGCTATGTTTAAGGTTAAAATATAAGTAAGTGCAGTCATGTCACAAAAATGACAGCTATGTGTTTGACTTCACCAAATTAGCTTGCTAAATAACCAGTTTCCAGCCACGCCATCTCACAATACCAGTTTCTACCATGTAGGACAGTGTTGAGGAACATAACAGCCTCAGTACAATATCATGACACAGAGAAGTCACATGATTTGTGGGTGTACTTAAAATTGTTGCCAATAATGTAGGTAGTCACCCCAAGTTAACATTTTAGGATAGGTAAACAGGCAAGGGTGGTTGATGCTCTTGCTAAGACAAGTTTCCCCCTAGCACAACCACCCAGTACAGAAAAAAAAATCCTTGCATGGAAGATGAAAAAAGCAGATAAAAACAGGGTTGAACCAGAATAAATATCAGCAGCCCTTCCCCCCATTACAGGAATCTCATTGACAGCGACGCAATGAAGTTTGATGTGGAACTTGCTGGCTTTCTTTTAGCAGTTTACTTTGGCAAGTAAACTGCTGCTGAGTTTTGATTTGCTAAACATTTTTGATGCTAGAGTAACTCAAGTTAATGTGGCATCAATTCAGTGCCAAATGCACTGATTTCGACTATGCCTGCAGTAGACTGACGCAGGGCTGATTTGACTCATTTTACAACAGAAACCATAAAAAGAAAAAGTGCAACGAGAAAGACGGTTTGGAAGCAGAGAGTTTTAGAATTAATGGTGGGGAACGAAAAAGTGTAACTGAGAAAAATGACTGAACTCATGGTTATAGATTTTAATTTCTTCATGACAGATTCTGTATTTTGATTCTCAGATTTTGATTTTTTTTTTTTTTTTGCACTAGATTTTGAGTTGAACTGACTCCATAAAACTGACAAGGCAGGATGTATGTTTTCTTGTTTCTAACACAAGGGTAGACAACTCATTTTGTGTAGCTATACTGCCCCTGTTTGATTGGAGTGTGAAATATGAACTTTTGGCTTCACATTACACTTCACTTCTTTAACATTCAGGACTGTTTTAATTCCAGTATTTTAATTCCTGGAAGTCCCAACATGTCTTCATCAGCACTTCAAGCTGTTCAATTATATATACATGTTATTTCACATGCAGGAGCAAATTTAAAATTCTAAAAGGATCAAATTTTACTCCTGCTTTACTTCTGCAATGTCGCTTTTCAATCTGCAAGTATTTGGAGTCTTATCTGTACATTTTTTGGGCTTTCGAAAGCTCAATCGGCTGTTTCCATGTAAACAACTTTCCTGTTTTCTTGGTTAGTCCTGATAACAAATGTTAAAGTGCCAGATTTACCAGTAGAAAAACAGTACAGCATCCAAACCTACAGAAAATATTTTGAAAAACTTTTAAAAAATTGTTCAATAGAAAAATCACAAGATCTTGCAAAGAAAAACATAAAATGACAAGAGTTATGACCAGAGCTGGTAAGCATTATGGTGCTGTTCTATAACTGCTTTCAGTTAATTTTCTTTCCTCATCAATAAACATTTCTTTAAAATGACAGAATTTTCTTTATTTATTTATTAATTTGGGGGGAAATGTGGGTATTTGTAAAAATGCATCAGATATAAACATTTGCAATATTTACTCTACAAGTGTGTAAAAGTATTCAACAAGAATCTAACAAAATACCTTTGACAAGCATCTTATTGGGAATAGTCTTAGAAGCTTTGTTTTAGAAGAATCCTTCATTTTTGGGGGGTTGGGGGTGATGGTGAGGAGGTTGGGGGGTACTCTACGAGGTAAGTCCCTGTCCACAGCCATTTTCGGATCTTTTCAGAAATTTACCAGCTGATCCATGTACAAACTCTGGCTGGGTCACTCTGGACTCCGACAGAAGTTTCTTAGAGCCACTGCTGTGTTCTTCCTGGCATGGTGCCTTCAGGTCATTGTCTGGTTGAAATATAAACCTTCAGCCTGAGATCATGGGAAATGCTTTCTCTCTGGATTGTTCTGTTGTTGCTGCACCCATCCTTTCTATCCTGTCAAGTCTCCAAACCCCTGCCAGTCTCTATGCATGTGGAAATTGTATTTTTCTATTTTTGGTCTTAAGTATAAAGCACCCTGCTATTTAGACTGATACACTCATCGGAGAAATTGAGAAAAGGAAAATATTTATTTGCTGGCCTCAGTGCAAGAACTGTGAAATAGGCTTTTTTGAAGTTTGTTTTGTAAAAGTGGATATAACTTGTTTTTCTTTTCCAAATCAGTTTTTCAGATAGACATGCAGTATAAACTGGTCTGTACAGTTGAATTTTTGTGAATGAAGAAACATGCTGTGTCACCTGGGTAAGTCATTACTCAACCTTAATGGCGCTGGAGCAAGCGAGAATCTTTTTATGGTCGTCTCTTTCGCCTCACTGAAGAGGAAGCTATTTTTATTCAGCTGGCATGAGTCAGTAGATTTTGTCCAAAACAGACATCCCATGCCCATTTTAATGTTCCTCACACTCAAAGTACACTTCAAAATAAACATGATGGTGAGATTGTGCAACATCTGTCATGTTTGTGGAATCGAACTAATTTTTTTTTTTTTTTTTGGGGGGGGATAAAAATCAAAGGTGAGCTAGTGATTATATGGTTGTCTGGGAGAGAAACAGACACAAATTCACAATTAGTTGGTGGAATTTATTCCACTTCCATAAATATTTATCACTTTCAACACAAGCTGCAAAGTTGGAGAAGCTGGAGAAAATAAAAATGCCTTTATTTGGAATAAGGTTAATGGTCAGAATGTTGCTGTGCATGTACATGTAACCACTGACTGAGCTGAGGGTTAAAAATATGTGTGACGGTGAGATGCACACTGGAAAACATAGATTGTATTACTATCCAAGTCCAGGAAAATTTGAGGTTAATGTACAAAATGAAGAAGGTTCTTTAAGAGAGGTTTCTTTTTAAACAATCTGTAAACAAACAGCTTCTGATAATCATTGTAGTCTAAAAACATATTATTAATTAGTTGTAGGAGCACTATTACAAGTATTTGTACATGAATTATTCTTGTGCAGGGTTCTTTCAGATAACATGGTAAAAACAAATTATTAATGGATGGCTTGTTACAAAAAAAAAAAAAAAAAACAAAGCAAAAAAACCACCTACATTTCCAGATGTTTCATCTTACAAATTTTGTCCACCCATTATCTGTACCCACTTCCTCTGCGGAGGAGCACTTTCATAGGTCGGCCTGGTCAGTGAGAAGTGCTAGTGAGTAGAAAGTTAAATTGCTTATAACATACAAGGCCTTCACAAAAAAAATTGAAAATGTGTTTTATCAACACCTATAGCTGGCAACACTAAAAGACAACCTTGTTGTGATTATCAAATGTTAGGCTGTGATGTCCTATTCTCTTTTAATTGCATAGTAAGTGTTTGGATATGTGTCTTGTGTTATAGTGTATAGGTATTGTATGCTCTGTGCTCCCTTATTAGTTTATGTATGTTATTTGTTACATTAGTACCCTATTAAGTGTCTAACCATGTTTTTTCTCTTATAAATGTGTTTTACTGCTTTTTTACATCATGGCTAGGGGACGACAGATAGAAACTAGCCTTTTGGCTAATTCTGAATTTTTAAACCATGTGTAATCATGTTTTTTTATGAAATTGTATTCTACCCATTCAGATAAACTAAACTAAACTAAACTTGTTCCTATTGAGAGTTGGGGTCTGCTGAAGCTTATCCCGGTCAAGTAGCAGGGGTACACCCTGAACAGGTTGCCGCACAATCACAGAGCCACATGCAGACAGACAACCACAAAAACACACATACACTCTCACACACTCACTCCTACGGGCCATTTATAATCACCAAATAACCTTACGTACATATTTTGAGCTAACCTCTTTCAAACAAATAATCACTTAATTTAAGCTTATATCTAAAATTTCCTATACACTCCACAATTTCTACAGTTCTATGAGAACATTCCAGCTCACACTATTACATTCACTTCACATCTCCTTAATCTTGGGTACAACGTCAAGAATGGTGTGTGTAAAGTTTGTGATGATGAGAGCTCCTGATATCATACGCTATGGTGTATGTAGAAAAGTTTTTTCAGTAGGTGATGAAGCTGACCAGCAGGCAAAACAAGAAAATTAACCCCACTTTTCTGTGTGTGCCAAAAACACTTAAAAAAAGAAGCAGTGAAGGAGGGGATTGTGGTCCTGCTTATGGTTATGGAAGAGGCAGGTCAAACTATAACAATAACACATGATTAAATGTGTATTTCACCTTGAATAATAACAGACTGGTTGGCAGACAAAAGCTACCTTCACACTGGAGGTCTTAAGGCTTAATTCTGATTTTTGTGACAAGATCCATTTTTTTTTGTTCACATTATTTTAGGTCCATTCTATATTAGATTTCAGTGTGAACAGGCTTATGCTTTGAATTGACCCACATACGCATTAAGAGGAAGTGAAGGTGTAGAGAAGTATTCAGTTCAATTCAGCTTTATTTTTACTGCATCAAATCATGACAAATGTTATATTAAGACATTTCAAGAATACAGTTAAACTAATTCCAGTTAGTCCAATTAATAAGTCAATAAATATCACAAAATGTCAATAATGATGATTGCATAGCTAAGGAAGCTAACAGATTGCATCATATCTTTCCTTCTATATAACTTCCCGTCCTGAGCACGTACCAGCCGACTGTGGACAGGAAAAGCTCTCCTTTAATAGGAGGAAATGTCTGGCAGACTAAGGAATGGTGGCCTTCTGCCTCAACCCTTGTTGGGTTGAGAGGACATGGACAAGGAGAGGAGAGTAAACATATTATGGTGTAGTATTATTGTTGTGGGGTTTGAGTCTTTGTTTGTAATTGGAGATATTGTGGATTTTGCTGATTTTTGCAGCATTTTTTTTTTGTCTAATAAAGGACTTTTTGTTTGATATTCTAGCCCCCTCAGTCTCCTGCACTTGGGTTCTGCTCTGCTCAGCTCATAACAAAACAGGGACACAGTAGCAGTGAGCCTGTATGAATTTGTGCAGTGGAAGCTGACATATTCATTCACTCATCAAGCTGACAAAGGACCAGGACTGGGAAACGCTCCTTTAACTATCGGCTAAGCGCTTTGCTTAGTTGTCTGTATTCTCCAGTAACTCTGCAACTTTAGTTGTCAAAAACCTAAATCAATTACTTAAAGCAGAAAAAAAGCTATTTATCTGGGCTGAAGTGACGGGTGCTAAAATTATGCAAATCTCGTGCCACATGCAATTATCTGATGAACCAGAGACTGCGTTTAGGTTCAGAAAGCAATGCAGCAACTTTGTGAAAACCAAACGTTCTCTCACAGAATGAGGATATTCCAAGACAACTGTGGAAGTTTAAATATTTCATTAGTGGGTAGTGTGAGCCAAGTCAAAACAGCAGTACTGTCCATACAAAGAACTATCCTATTTAGTAATTTTCTTGTGTTTTCTCATTTTTCTTATTTTTTATCTTTGTAAACCTCAGTCATGCACTATAGAGAAAGTTACAGATAGAAATTGAAAATTGCTTGGCCTAATTTTGATTCATATTTTTATACTATATAACTAAACTATACTGAAAAATATGTGACAAAAGTATTTTGACAGAAATAATAGTGCAATATTATTTAATTCTCCAGAAGGTTTTGATTTATCTCTACAGGTGTTCTCATTTATTTGTTTGTGCAACTTATATATTCAGAGTCAGCACATCAGCTTGCTTCTCATCCGGAAACCATGATGCACATAAAAGGAAGTTTCACTTGTTTTAGCAGGAAATGAGCTTCCAGAAAAATATTATCTGTGATTTTCTTTTCTTCTGTTAGACAATTACAATATGTTATTGCTGGCTTGCATTTCTATATTTGGATGAAGCATAAAATGAGTGATAAAGTGAACAGCTGACAATAAACAACCACGGATCTCTCTGTCTTACCTCACTGCATGTCGCTGTGACAAATTAATTTAAATGTGTTTGTATGCCTCTTGTATCCTCAGGGGTTTTAGAGGGGCAGTGCAACGGTTGTATGATGCACAAGTTTCATTGTCCTAATTGCTTCTGTGGCTTTACTTGTAAGCATGTGGCTTGAATGAGGCTATGCTCTAAATGGAGTACTTTTAAAAGCAATGGAGTACTTTTGATTGCAGCCCCCTTGGCTGCCCCCCTTATTGGGACATAATACAATGTACATGCATCACATCAAAGACCTTAAAAAAAAAAAAAAAAGCTAGGCTCTATGATGATTTTAAAAGTATTTCCACCTATACAAAACATTCCAAAAGTGAGTGGTACAAAGAAAAGAATGCAGTGTGTCAAAGAAACATAGCTGTCACGCTGGGTGCTAAGTTCTGCAAAAATCTTCCTGAGATCTCAAATAATATTCCAAAGACTGTCACAATATAAAGATCATGTTGCTATAAAAGTTCACTGAGCCAACAGTCCTGTCATAAAGTATATTGAAGTACAAAACTTCACTTGATTCAGGTATTTACTATCTCTGGTAGAAGCTCTGACAAGGTTATAAATTTTGGATTAACAAGAACAGTTCCATCCACTGCTTTTATGTAAAGTTTACAGGAATATTTACAAAGTTAATGGCCATAATTTGTGTGGGGCACCTGTTTGTGAGAATGTTCAAACATCATCCCCTACATACGCAGTGTTCTTACTTGCCCAGTGTGCCAATAAGTGCTGCCCACTTGAAACGTTGTCTTCTTATAAGCAAACTTTCTTCTTTGGGTGCTTCACCAACGTTATCTCCATGTTACCGCCAGCAAATGGCTTTACAATTCAATCATAACTTCCAAACAAATTGAACCTAAATTTCATTGTCATGCGTAATAACTCCCCTTTTCATGAAAGATTAAAGATGCACTGTCTTTGGTGGCAAAGACGAACTGCCGTCCCCTTGTTGACTGAAAACATGACAAACTAGCGTCCTACCACTTCTGCACACAAGCTTCTGTCCAGAGGTCATCACTTAATTTTCTGGTTGTTATGAGTGCACCATGTCAGCACAACAACATAATTGCATTGATGCCCTCAGAATAGTAAGTGTGAGGGGACAAGTGTGTGATCTGTGCATAACTGGCAAGAGAGCCCCATTTTTCTCCTGTAGTGTTCTAAGGCTTTTAATGTTGTTTAGTTTTGTCATAAAATCTTTATTTCTCAAGTGACATGTTCCGTTCCTATTTTAGGTTGTGGCCTTATGAGATTGATCATAACAGTGTGAAGAATTTAATCAAAACACAGGAAATTAAATGTTTGTCATACATACATTAGAAACTCTTGTGAGGACAATATCATTAATTTCTGTCCTGACTTTTTAAAAATTTTTTTCTCCATCAATTACCATTCCCAAACTTAATTTTTTTGTTAATCTAATATGTCGTATTTCTAGGAGTCATATTTCTACAGTCATATTAGTTGAGATAATAGTAGCCTTACCTACCATTAGACTTCAGTTAATTATTTTTTATAAGCCAAAATACTGAGGGGGTGAGACATTTTTTAATGTCTGTCATGTCATGTTTTAATCATCCAAACATTGTACCAGAGATGGAGCACAATACTCTCGGGAGGACCCAACACCGGCTTCCTTCATTATCTTTGTTGCCCTTAACAAAAAAAAAAAAAAAAAAAAAGAGAGAGAGAGAGAGAGAGCCTGCAAAATGTTCACAACTTCAAAGCAGCCAGAGAGAAAGAGAGAGAGACAGATGACCTCTGACCCTGTCGATACTCAAAGTCTTGGAGGCATGTGTTGCTCTGAATAGTGCAGCGCATTTGTATGACACCCTGAAATACTGGGATCAAAGAGATCCCTTGGGGATAGGTAGCCTTTCCAAAGACAGATGAACAAAGCAAGAGTCACCAGCCCCATCTCACCCCTCACAAAAAAAAAAAAAAAAAAGATAAGTAGAGAGAAAGTAAAAGATGCCTAATGGAGAAGTGGGGCAGTAAAACTACGATTTTTAGGCAAACCTAAATCTAACAATTTTTCGTCAAATTAAATATCAACTCAAAGGTGGGAAAAGTGATGTACATTTTGGTATCAATGTAATGATAATGACAGTCTGATCAACTGGTGACTGCTTTATGGTATCGGAACATGTGTAGAATCTGACATGTTCAGTGAATAGTCTCCTTAAGAGTCTCAAAGTTTCCATTAACAAGTAGACAAGAAAATTCTTTCTTGTCATCATAAACAGTTATGATCAAGCCAAAAGAGCAAAAGGTAAAACAGAAGGGAGGATTTGATATTTATCTATCTTGAATTTAAAGTCAATTTAGTCTCAGTTTGATATCCGTTTCCTTCTAGTGTTTTAGCACAAATCTACCCAAAAAGGAGGAGCTTGTCAAGCAAAGGGGATGACAGAAAAGGTGATTGCATGCAGAGACAGAGAGAGAGAAAGGTTAAACAACACAAGGAGGGGAGAGGCAGCAAGAGAGAGAGCAGCAGATAAAATATAAGAAAAAATACAGATAAGCACAGAAATGAAAATGAAAAAGAGACATTCCTATCTTAAGTGACCTTTACCAGGAACTGCATCAGAGAAGAGAGCAGTCAGATAAGGCTAATACACTGCGGAAAACATTTTTATTCCAACCTTTTCTCCTGCTGATATTTCAGCTAACGATAGCCAAACATAAACAGTCAAAGCACAAGACCTGTAAACCTCAACCCTGTTAAGGATGAGAATCAGATGACCAGAGCTCTGCATCATGTCTGCATGACGCCTGAACAATACTCAATTTTCCACAGCTGAACCCCGTGTCTGCATTCACCAACCCTCAGCCTGCAAATTTAAAATCTGAAAAGAGCAAAAACAACTCCTGGTGAATATTTTAGGCTACGAATAAAGAATCTCATACTCATACCTTCACAGTCTCACATATTAGACATTCATTTGCATTCATCAGCAACTCTGCCCCCAAGGGGGTCCGTGGAAATATGTTGGATTATTTAGTCAAAATTACAATACAGCTGGGGCAATTTATCTTTTGAAAAGCCTGTTAATTTGTTCGGAAGGAAATTGTGTTTTCATTTGCATGTTGAATAAGAAGTAGCTTGAGAACCTTTTACCAACCTGTTACACTGCTCTCTCTTTGGCTAATGAGGCAGGGAATTACTGATTCCACCGGGAGCCTTTAACACGACAAACACACCGTGACTTTACAGTTAGGTTAGGTCTACGTATGCATGCGAATGCGTGCGTGTTTGTCAGTGTATATGTGCACAGGCTACTTGTGTCTCTGCAAGTGCAATAATAGATGTGAATATTCATCACTGACTACTTGTTTTTTTTTTTCTTTTTTCAAGCCTCTGGGATCAAAAGCCTGTAATTACATTTAAAATAATTACATTAGATTGGATTAGATTAGATCAAATACAACTAATTACACAATGAGGCAGTGGGGGAATTAAAAGGGCCAATAAACTAACCTTTTGATATTTGTGCTAATTCAGTTTTGGAGCTCAGGCAGCAAGCAGGTAAAGCACCAATATGTGGAATCTGAAATATTGTGCTTCATGAAGAGTGGAGTTGTTGCTTTTTCTCTTACATACTCCTGAGGTAATGTTTCCACTTTCATTATGTTGTATACATATTTGTCTTTTAATAATGGCTCATAGGGTGATTAAATTACTGTAGAAAAACATAGCTGGATGTGTTTATTGCAAGCTAAGCTGAGGCCTCTAAATCTTTGCTTCATCTGATACTGATGATGAGAAGGACCTAAAAATGCGCCCCCCAACACACACACACACACACACAAACTGAGAAGTTTTTGAAAAACTGACAAGAAATTTAAGGTAAAAACCTTTTGGCTTTTAGTTTAAGTTACTGACTTTGTCCTTATGTTAATCAGCATTAAAGAAACAAAAAATATATGTGTGAGGTGACTGAAGTTGCATTATCTAAAGACATACAGATGTCAGCCTCCTAATGCACACAGGTGCTTACATATGTTGCATCTGGTCTTAATGGTCTAATCTGGTTTACACCCCCTAGCCCCCTCCCACCTTAGCTGAAGGGTGCTGAACTTGAATTAACGCCAATTAATTTGGCATCAAATTAATTTGGGATTTCATTGAAAAACCACCACAACATATTGTAGTATGTCACACTTCCAAACTCTGTTGTGTGATTAGGATTTTTCCCAAATTCTAGCAGCCTGTGCTCAGTTCCTAAAAACAGCTAATTGCTTAAATAAATATAGTTGTTTTGCTATGCAGCTTCAAATTAAATAAAATATGAAGTTTGTTAAAAATCGAGGCATTTTCACAAACGTGTCTATTGGACTGTGCAGCATCATTTCCATGATTTACAAACAATAAATATTGTTTCAAAAAGATTCTTCTTTTCTTGCAGGTGTCCTTTAAGAGGTTTATTTAAACATTTTTTCATAGAAGAGTTTTTTTTTATATTAAAAGGAGTTCTTCAACTGAATATAGGATCTTTATACAGATTCACTCGCACACCTATGTCCATTCACACAACACATCTTAATTTTATGTCCATAAGATAAGTAGAACTGTCAGCTCAATATATGTTGGTTTAAAGGGAACATGAAAAAAAGCATTAATTTAATCATTGAGACCATTTATTTGGATATTTGAGGTGACAATTAACTAACAAAACTACATAATATAACTCTATCACCTGTTTTGGACTGATCCATTCAGTGAACAATTTAGATCAGCAGGGAATGATGACATCACAGACCCAAATCAGAGCAGAATTCAGGTCACTATTGCGGTTCTGTACATCATTTAAATAGTGACACAGAGTCTTTATTGAGTCTTTTCTGAAAAATATCTCATTTAAAAAAGCATTTGGTAATTCTTTTTTAATTTTGTTCCTTCTCTTCCCAATGTTCTTGTGTAATTAAATCAAAAGTTGAACTGAAAGTATATTGAAGGATGTCTCAGTCTCTAAAATACACCCAGAGGAACACATAAATATTTTGGGCTTATTTCATACCACTTTTTTGCCACAAAGTTCCAAATTTTGCTAAAGATTTTGGTCCATTTTTTTCTTTTATTTAGCCTGCAGTATCTTATTGCTCCCTAGTGGTAAACTATTTCTTTCTATTTATTTCTTTCCACAACGGACTGCTAACGGTGTGCATGATTTTAAGGATATCATAGAGAACCAGGACCTCAGGGAATGCCAGGATTTACAGAAACTCCAGAACCCTCCGGGCCATTCCTTCTCTTTTATCTTTGGTTGTGTGCAGCCATGCATGTAGAAAGGTGTGTCCCATGGGGAACGGCATTGAAAAATCATCCCAACTTTCATTCTAAGCATAAAAAAAATTAATAAATAAATAGAAGAGGAGTATTGTATTTGAGTTGTATACATTTACTGATGAAGCTTCATACAAACCTCTAACATCGATAAGAAGTATTGATACTTCTCTTATTATTGACTGGCAGAAACTATAGTCTCATAACTGTCTCATCTGGAACTCTAAACCAACAAATGATTTATTATAAATGCATATACACCATTGGTTTTACACTGCATAACATCTAATTAAATTGAGAGCAAGTCTGCTCTAAAGCTCTTGTGCCAACAATAACACTGGTGCCTTTTATCACATGGATTGCCTGTGCCTGTAGGATGATATTTCCTAGTTTTCCATCAAAGAATACTTTCATAGTCATTTCATACTCACCCTGCTTCAATTCCTAAGAGGCGTTTCCTCCTTGGAGCTAAACACTAGTGATACATTTGCAGGTCTCACAGCTGTTAGAAGAAGAGTGGCTTTTTTTCAGAGCGATTTGACACAACTGGAGCTTATTACAGCATTGCTGCATTTAGCCAAAATGTGAAAGATGATCTCTGGAGTAATGGAATTATTATTATTATGTTATTCATATTGTGCAGGTGTACATATATGTACAGTCTGTACATAATGTTTATATTTTATGTGACTGGAGTATAAGGCCTTGTTTATGCCTTGCGTTAAAATCCACCCTGAGTGATTCAATCAGAAGTGGATAGCTCTAAGTATATGCAGACAGTAAATGGGTAAATGATTTTCTCCAGCGTAAACCATGTGTTATTGTTTTTTGGAAGCAACACAGCATTAAGCTGTATCTAGCCTTAAGAAAAAAGAGCACTCTTCTTGTATCTTACCAGGTGAACCATACTTATACAACAACAATGAGAAAACATCCAGAAAAATGTAAGATAATAGAAGTCTTCCAAGGACTGAGATGAGATGTAATATATTATAGATTGTATTTAGATTATAGGTACATTATAGATATAGATATTTATATAAATGTTAAAATAGAGGAACAAAGTTTGCAAAAGCTACAGTCCATGATGTTGTGACCTTGTTTGTTGTAAATTGATGTGGACCCCACTTTTTGTTTAGCTTGTTGTCACGTAAGGTCCATCCTTTTGCCTAGACAGAAGATGTCATTATTTTGGTGGCCCTTCAGTGTGGTCTGAGATGCACTGTGCTAACACTGCTAACAGAATGGGGCCACATGTGACAAACAAGCACGAGCTATCTAAAATGTAGGATGGCTTACAAACACTGTAGTTACTAATCTGGCTATTATTGACGCGATTTGACTGAATACTACTTGCTCGCTTTTAAAGTGAGATTGACTTACTTCAGAAGCAAGGTGATCTCCCTTGACCCCCATGTGAATACATCCAGTTTTCCCACAGAAATAAACATGTTTGAAGCCTGGTTCAAAAAACTCTTCTAGTTACATCCATGACAACTGTGGGGGTGGATTTGTTTCTGTACCACAATGGATGAATAAATATAAAGCAATAAAATTATCTCAAGTATGGGGTGTGGCCTCTTGATGGGCAGCTGGCTTAGCCAACGGCTAGCCATCAAAGGGTTGGCTAAATGTGGCAGTCATCTCAGATTTTGCCACCAAAACATTTGAAATGAGATATAGCAGTGGGCTTAGGTATCAGCCAGCCATTGGCCAGCAGGCGTTTGTACTAAGCAAGTCTTGGCTTAATGTAATGGTCATTTTTGATGTCACTGACAAAACAACATTTGAAATGGGATATTCTGATTCAAATATTTGCTGGCAGCTCTGCTGTTCCTCCAGCGTAGATCAGCTGAAGGAGCTGGTAGCCACAGCTAACTTAGATTAATGCTCTTCAGAAAACTAAGGGGTGATGTCATGGACGAGCTGTCCAATATGTCTTGTAGTCTACGGTGACCCATAGACTCTTAAATGTGGTTTAAGTGATGGGATCTCAGTGCATCCTCAAAAATGACCTGGGTGACTTCACTGTTGTACTCAAAACTGTCCACTCAGGATACATTTTTTTGGTGAATACAGGACTGAAGGGTTCGGGGCTTTAGACTATGAAAAAAGTTTGCAAAGAAATACTACTTATTGTTTTATATCACCTTGGAGGATTGAGCTTATTTCCCCTTGTGTACTCAATATAAATTTAAATTAAAAGTAAATTCATACATTGAACACTTTTGCTGTGTGGAGAAAAATCAAGAATGTATGAGGTGAGGAATTAAAAAAAATAAATTAAAAAAAGAATCAAATATGTGTGCATTGCAGCCTGCTGACTGTACGGGATATTCTGCTCTCAAAAAAGAAAGCAGAGCAGACGTGTCAAACAGATATATGTTGCTTTCTACATAATTTTGTCACCCTAACATCATGCTGTTGGAAGAGGTTTCAAATACACCATCCAAAGATGGTACATTGCAATATTTTTTTCATTAAAAATGCTATCAAAATGGTGCAGAAAGTAATAACAGGCAGACATTACCACAAGTATGGATATGGGCTGTCCAGAAAGATTCTTTTGTCACAAGTTGCACTGCTAAACAAGAATAGGATGAGTGGGATTGATTAAGGCAGATAGAAGAAGGGGAGATGAGTCACAATTCCATTTAGTTCAATAATACTTTATTAACAAATGAAATAAAATAAAATTGAGAAGCACACCAAAGTTGGTTAAAGTAATCTCTCTACAAACACAGCCACACAACAGCACAGGCAAACATTGACTGGTGGTATGCAAACACATGCAGTAAGAGTGAGAAGTAGAACCCCGTCGTTCAACAACGTTGGACCTCAAAAGCAACACAAACATGCTCCAGCCTGCGCCTCCTCACACCATCGTCATCATGGGGATATCTTATGCTTAAAAGATTTTTTCAATTAAGATTTTGGAACAGGAAATCAAAAAGCTGAAAGGAAAACTCAAAGTTGCAGGAAAGGCTTTGTGCTTTTTAGATGAAAGTAAAGGAAAACAAAGCTGATGAGATTAAAAAACCAGCATGAGGATGCTCACTTACAGAGTTTGGTAAGCTGGCAGGCAAGTAAAGTAAAGTGGCCTGTGATTTTCAAACACTTTGAGGCTTAATCTTTTGGTTGCTAATGAGGCATTTTGGTTGAATTTGAAGTCTTTGCTCTCCCAAGGGACAAACAGGAGAAAAAAAATAAAAATAAAAATCTGAACTTCTGAACGGATGGAGTGCAACACTGGTGCAAAGAGGCACTAAACGAAAAATACCACCTTTAAAGTTCCCATTTACGCATACGCTGACAAATGTGATAAACACACTCTGCAAGCGCTAATACTTCATGGGAGTTCATCATCACTGGAGTGAGAGAAAAAGCAATGAGGCTTTTTGGCAGATTTCCTGCTCACCCGGGGTTGACAAATTGCCAAAGCCCTCTGTCACAGCTCCACTTTGAGGCTGCTAACTGTTTCATCTGCCATGATTTAGATCTCAGGCGCAGAAGTAGCCTAGTGGAAAAGCATGTTCCTCACACCTTAATTTGCATCACACAACATGGTGCAATTACAGTCACTTTGAATAATAATTTGA
The DNA here is from genome assembly GCA_028564865.1 of Zenarchopterus dispar. Classification (NCBI taxonomy): domain Eukaryota; kingdom Metazoa; phylum Chordata; class Actinopteri; order Beloniformes; family Zenarchopteridae; genus Zenarchopterus; species Zenarchopterus dispar. The sequence goes on from JAOWBL010000004.1 coordinate 10,872,716, forward strand.
ACGCAAAGAAGCTCAATGAATCAATATTGTTTGGCTGCTCTGTGGAATCACCTCAGATGAAAGTGATCTCAAACCTCTAATTTCTAGAGACAGCATATAAAACAACTTTGATAAATTTCACAAAGGAATAATTAAGTTGTAATCCAAGCAAAACAATCTACAGACAGGGGTAGATTTATTGAAAAATGTGGTTAAACACATAGTTTTTATGGGCATGTCACCTGTGACATGAGCATGATACATTCTGTAAAGTTACTATCAAGCTATAACAATAATTCCATCATGCTACAATTAAAAAGAAAAAAAAATAGCATCATAAAATTCCTCTAAGTCATCAGTTTGGCTGAGGATCGCTTGGAAATAACTTTTAAATTACTTTCAGGTTTCAAGTTGACCCAGAGCCAAGATGTTAGAGTGAGGAAAGCTCTTTTTTTATCACCAAGTCTATGACATTAGACAGAAATTTCTGCAAGCTCAAATTTACATTAGCTTAGATGGAGCACAGCGAGTTATGGAGTAATGGGTGCTGTCAGTCTTTTTCGTGTGCATGCCATAAAGGAGAAGTAGATGATTACGCAAATTCTCTGCATGACCACCATCTTGTTTACATGCCTTTCATTTTCTGTTCTCTCTCAACTCAAAGTCAAATAACCTAAATATAACTGGCAGAGTCCAAAAATCAAGGCAAATCTCCCAGTAGATTGCCTAGTGATGTAGCAAATCAAAAGCTTTTCACACATACATTTTTCTAATCTCCAGGGTCAGAAGTTAATCCATGTTTGCAGATTATTTTGATTCTATGAGCTGTTTCCAGACCACAACAGCACCTTCTCTTAGGGAGAATTGCAATAAAAATGGCTGACATCTGTTTTACCGGCAAACTGCGATGTCTTTGACAAGAATGTGGATTTAATCATCTGCACACAACAACAGCAGAATGAACTCAGAGGGCTGACTCACCTGAGGGTGAAAATTTGCACTGAGGACAGCGAGGAAAGAGCCAGAAAAGCCGAAACTGTTTCTCTCTGCCTGATGGGCTTAGAGGGGGCCATCACCACAAAGTTATTGTCCAACTTCAGCTCGGACAGTGGCTGGAAAAGTCTGACACTTCCAATGCGCTGCATTGGTGTATGGCCTGCAAAGTAGCCCATGGGCCTCGGCTGGTCTGCGTGCATTGAGCTGCTCTTTCTTGAATCCTCAGAGCTGCAGTCCCCACTGTCTGTGCTTTGAACCATGTAGTAGAGCTCCACAGGAGTGCCTTGAGCCTGCTCGGAGACCTTCTGCCTGCCAGGCCTCACACTGGGTGGACTGAACCAGCTGGCCAGGGGCTCCAACTCTGCAACACAAATCCCCAGCTCACCTTTCAGCCTGCAAGTCCCGCGCACCTCTTGGGTCTCATGAAAGGCGAACATCCGGACACAGGGTAGCTTGTGGATGGTGCTGTAATCATCCCAATCCCTGCCTGCGATGTAGAACAACACCTGAACCTTGGGCCAGCTGGGGTGAATCCGCTCACTGATGATATAGGTGTGAACCTTCCAGTTGAATGTAAAGAGAGGTAATGATGTGGCTGATGTGGCTGATGTTGGCGCTGATGACGAAGTGAAGGATGGCGTGTTAAATGGCCCTGGCAGCGTTTGCAGCATCTCCAGAGGGATGGGCTGCTGCACAGACAGTGGTCCATAGCTGGCATTGACAAAGGGCATCTGTCGGGCCTGGTGGATGAAGAAGGACTCTGTACGAGCTTGCAGGCTGGAATTCCTCATTAGGTCTTGGTTTGCCTCGAGTAAGAAGAACGCTGACTCTGCATTTAGGATTCGGTAGCTGACAGGAAGATAGATTGGCGTGGGGCCGTACCTCTGCAGGCCATCCAGGATTACCTTGCTGTCCACCACTGAAACAAAGAAACAAAGGACAATAACTAATCAAACTGTTTTAACATGGAAAATTGTGTAACATTGCATTTGTTGCCGTACAGGAAAGCCATGTCCATCTAAATGATATCAAAGAAAAATGAAATCAAAGCACGAAAAATGAATGAAGTAAATAAGCTGGACATTGACACTTCACATCTAGTGTAGCATTTTCTTGCACTCCCTGTAACCTGAGGCAATCATACATGCAGTAAGCTTCAGCAATGAATACTAAATAGCTTGTTGGATTCATTTCCATATGATATCACTTTCATGAGTCACTGCTCTTATTTAAAAGATTTGATTAAATTCAATTCAAAACACTTGTGTGTTTCCCAGTCAGAGGCTTATCAGACTTGTGCATGTTCCCTCCTGTTCTCTGGCCTTTTTATTATGACATTCTATCTCATTCTTATTTTGCTCTCATTCAGTATCCCCTTCCTTTCAGTTTTCTTCTGCTCAGACTTTATCATCTCGTTCTTTCTAGCATTCCTTCATCTGACATTGAGGTTTTCTGTTCAGTGAATGTTAAAGGATGTGAATTTGTTATCAAGTTTTATTCACCCTTCCTTCCTGCAGTGACACAGATGAAGTAACTGTTTAAAAACTTGGAAATTCATCATACAATGCCAATTCTGAAAAAGTTGGGAGACTATGATTTGCACATCTCACAAATTCATATTTTAGTGACAACAGAACATAGAAGCATGCATGTTATTTCATTGTGATATTTGACATGAGATCAGCAGATCACTGCAGTTGTCAAATCAAGTTTTTTGCTAGCTAAGAAAAAGTCGAGATGAAACCTTATCCCCACCCCCCAACAAAAAAAGAAAAAAGCTATTAATGCTTAATTAGACTATTCTTGATTAGATTACTCTGATGCACTGTCAGTTTATCAGTTTTCTCTGCAGTGTTTGTAAATACATAAGAAAGTAGCAGCTTTAGCAATAGAAGAACATGAGTTCTTTTACTTGTTCAAAAAAAATCCCAAGCATAAAACTCCAGTTTTGCCATTCCTCCACCAACTCCCTATCCCTTTTTTGATTGATTTCAAGATTTTACTGTTTGTTTTTTCTGTATTGCATAGTGACTAGCAGGAAGCCTTTCTCATCATCAGGAAGATTATACATACATGCAACACATAAAAGAAGAAAATTGATTTACTGGTTTGATGAAGGCAGGATGAAGGGAAAGTATGAAACAGACTATTACACTGTGCCACTCTTCTTTTTTTCCTATTTATTGTGATTTTTTTGTTATACATATTGATTTAACAATATATCAATTAAGCTATCAAATAACATTTTGTAGCCCCTTGTTTTGTTCTATAGAAATAGATTTGACTTTGGCATTTAACTTTAACAGGAAAAACTAAAAGTACTGCTCCCTGTTGTCTTTTTTAAAAAAAGCCTTAAACTTATTATGGTTCATCGATATACTACCAACCGACATTGCTAAGGGGTCTTCTGATCTTAAAATAAGTTAAAATGGTCAAAGGCACAAAAAGTTGTATTACAACATGCATTTGTCTCTGCGATTTTGTAGCAACCCCTTGAGCAACCCCACCCCCTCATTAAATCCCTTTAAACCCCACAGGGAGTAAAACTTTAACAGAAAATTCTCTTCCAGTTTTTTTCTCATGCTTTAAGTAACTTCTTGGGCCAGAAGTACAAAGGTCTAGATAGTTTTGTTTTTGTTTTTTTGTTTTTTTACTAAAATTGGGTATTCACACAAAGGAGGAAGAATACAAACACATTGTTTTCACCACATTTACAAACCATGTGTGTGAATGGTTCTCTTTTACAGATCTAAATCTGGGGTGCAGTGGAATTGTATACATACTCAGAAGGTGTTTTCACTCACACTTTCAGCCAAGAATTGATAAGGACACTCCCATTCTTTCTCATTTGCAAATAAAGCCATCGTTTGAACCGTATTAAATGAGCATGACTGTGAAAGTAAAAGCAAAGAAGAAGCACACTTGCACTAAATGTGGAACTAGGGCACACATCAGTAAAGTAAAAGAAGGCAAATTTATTTATCTGGTAGTTTCGGCTCCTGAGTTCTGGAGTCACACAAACAGAAAATGAACTGCTTAACAAGAAAACTTGAACAGATGTAATCAACTCCCTAAATTCAGAGTAATATGCCCATTTAAAGCAAAAAAGAAATAAACAAATAACAAAATTTCAAACAAGTACATAATCAACTCAAGAGGAAGAGAAGCAGCAACACCTGTTTTATCTGCATTACTAAACACAGCCTGGATTCAAGCTCATACAGTCTTACGGAGACAATCAAGGGTGAGTTACAGATATTCAGATGGAGCATGATATGTTTGTTTTGTTTTTCACACACATTGGAACCCTTACAGCAGTGGATGAGCCAAATATCTGCTGGCAGAAAATCAAAAGGGCCTTTTCTCTTCATCATATTAAGCTTAAATTGCTCTAAAATTATGTGGATGCAAATTCTGAAGAATACACAAGATGTGTGCTTTCTTTCTTCTTAAGTAACAGTTTGTGTCTAAGAGAAGCTGTTCATGCATCTACCCCCGATGCTACACAATCTCAAGCCAAGGCCATCTCAAACCAGGCCTCATGCCCATCTTGAAACTTGTCATCATCTCTCTCCCTGCCCGTCCTGCTCCACACTACCTCTTGTCTCCTCGCCATCAAGCATGAAGCTTCATATATTTGGACTGATGGAGACGTCCATTAGAGCCAATTGATTTTCTGTCCTGAAGCCCAAATGCTGTTGGAGACATGGCGTGGCAGTGATTTGTGGCAGTCTAGAGCAATGAGAGGCTCGGCCAGTGGTAAAGAGAAGCACTTCAGAAACGACAATGCAGTACAGGGTTAACCCATGCTTTACATGGACTGCAAAGGCTGATAATTATTTAAATTATGAAGACTGAAGTTATCTTACACTAGCCACTTTTACATCATGGTTACATAGTAGACGAGTATGGGACTGGATTGGGATGTGTGGGACAGTAGGGACCTGTGGTGTGGTGTGAAGGGAATGGAATGTGCCAGAATGTTTACATGTGCAGAAAACTATATATGTGTGTGTATATATATATATATATATATATATATATATGTGTGTGTGTGTGTGTGTGTGTGTGTGAACAACATGGTGGTTTGGTATTACCCAGAGCTGAAAGAGCCAAGCAAACAGACAAAAAGAAAAATTCCATATGGTGAACACATATGGCTCTGTTCGCTAAACTGAGGGTGAATAGTTGAACATATTTTAGAAACCTTATTCACTAATCCAACAATCAGCTGTTGGAAACATCGGGAGACTCAGTGAATGTCTGTCACTGTTGTATTTTCTGATGAGTGGTGCACCATCTGCACTACTGGACTTCGTCAAGATCGCCCCACCCCTCCTTTTTTTAGTTTTTAAAGCTAACTCAACACGTTGAATTGGACTGTGAGAGTAAGCGATTACCCTGATTGGCTGTTAAGTCTTTATGTTAATGTGGCAGTTATGAAGGAGATTTAAAATCTTGAAGAAATCTTGATGTACAGAGTAATCCATTTTGTATTAGTCTAAACTGAAATATATGTTTTTGAGCCTTAATTACACATTAGGATTAATCTAGGGTAGATCTAAGCTGGATACTGGAAACTGAACCAATAACAACCCAAATTTATACAAACACTGCTTTGTTTACATTTCTTATCTTGTACCCTGTGGGGCAAACATACATCCTAGTTTGCAGTGTGTTTCAGTCTAATTTTCTGTCCAAGCCAGGCAACATGAGGGAACAAAGTATTGAGACATTTTGTTGTCGCTGTTAGTAATGTTGGTTTGGTGTAAAAACATCCTCAAGGTAGCATAGCCAGCCATATCCATTCACTTAATAAAAATTCCCTTTTATGAGTTGGGTCTGGTTCCCCTCCCTGTCACTAGTATTTGATGTACTGAACCAATCACAACAGGGTGGGATTTATGCGATGACTCATACAGTATAGCGTCCAAGAGTCACTATTCAAAACAACCAAGAATGCCTCAAATTTGTTAATAACAGCTTGGACCAAGTTTGTCCAGTAAAATGGGAAACAGGCATTCCCTGGTGTTCCTACTCCGCTGTGTCGCATCCACGGACAGTTTCTTCTGTGTCCATTGGTATTCTCCCATAGGATTCAGTTGAATCCAGAGGAAACATTGAAGAGAACAAGAGTTACGATGACTGGGCAGACTACATTAAATGTGTAGCACAAGAATTTACATTAAAATAAATTTTGAAAAACCCATGCATCTAGTTTGTGCTGAACGAGCAGTAAATCCAAAAGCTGAAAACCATTACCACACAGAGAAAATACTATTTATAAAGAAGTTCTGAACTATTTGCCACTGTAACTCCTGTCGCATTTCTTCAGCTAACACTAGTTTATAACTTTATTCTTTGAAGGATTTCTCTTTATTGCTTCCTCACTTTCTAGAATGAATGTAATCGAGCAAAAACTAAATTGCAAAGCGAGTGTGTTGACAAATTCATTTGCTGTTGGCAAAGCTGTGAATCAGTGCTTTTAGAACATCTCAGCAGAACATATTTTAAAAGAACAGTTGTTAAAAAGAATTTCTTACTTAATCAAGCAGCAATGACTGTACAAAAAAGACAATTACATATTTAAACCAAGAGATACTGCAATTACAACTACGAAGGAGTATTTATGTACATATACTTTTTATGTCAAGAAAAATGTTCAACATAGAAGTAATATAAAAATGAACAGTTATGATGTAATATATCCTGCATATTACATCACTCAATGTGGAGGTAGAAACTCTCTGTGAGCTAGTTTCACTGTTGTTGAGGTGTGACATGGTGCCATGAAGTGATGCAGTTGCCGCGAGAGACAACCAGGATAGAAGTCCATAGTTACTTTGAGTGGTTTTTCCCAACAGTCGGATCAGTAGACAGCAAGACTAAGACAACACCTCCTAAAAGTAATAAAACGTTCACATGAAATTAAATTTTTACAATAAAAGAGCTCCTTTGTACCGTTTTAAGAAAACTTCAAACCACATTCACATAGGCAGCTAAAGTGGCACCAGGGTGGTCTGTTCAAATCTCTTCTGAACAGTGTTCGTGGTCTGCATTAGAATTCCATGAAACTGTGATGCCAGTCAATGATCATTATGATGCACAAGAAGAAGAAAAAAAGATCCCAGAAATTACAAAAAAGGAGGTAGCAGTTATTTATCCAAATACTGCCTGCACCAGTATTTTAACTCGCCTTTTTTTTTTTTAATTCTCCCCCTCATCATGTTTTGAAACACGATCTTCCCCTGCACAGTAACTGCTGCCAAAAGTTAGTCGATGCACACAATGGTTATTTCCATCACAGACCTGTCGTGTCAAAATGCTAGCCTTTGTCCATAGTGTGATACACAAGTTGTCATGCTGCTCTGTTGCATACGGGGGTCTAATGAGGGCTTTAAGGAGTTTGTACTGGAGTCTAATATGAGTCACATTTTAAAAATAATTTGAACAGGAGAAAAAAAAAAAACATAAGGAGAAAAATTGGAATTGAGCGCTAAGGCTTGAAGTAGTTGTGCAGTAGCCTTACTGAAAGTCCAAGAGTGACCCAAGTCGTTTAGACTTGAATCTAATTGGCCATCATAGGAGAGACCCGAAAATGGGTGTAAACATCCAGCCCCGCTTGACTGAGCTTGAACGGTTCTGCCAGAAAAAAAACATAAAAACAAAAAACAAACAAACAAAACATTTACTCTGAAAAATTCTATAGGAAACTATAATTTTAACAATTTTTAGGGTTTACACCTCATTCCCTCTTGCCCTCTGTCATCCATCCATCCATGGGGACGATGGAGGGCAAGAGGGAATGAAGTGGCTGTCTGCTGCTCACGGGGGTCTGCTGGAGCTCATTACAGACCAAAGACATGGGTACACCCTGGACAGGTCACCAGTCTATCACAGTGCCCTCCATCAATCCATATAAAACATGGACTTTGCTTCCTGGTGTTAAGGCACAAACAATTCTTTATGGATGGGTTGGCATAATGTTAATGCTAATGACGTTAATGTTGCTAATGCCATGGGGGGAAAAATTATTTGTTAATTTCTAGTTTCTCTTTTCAACGGGAAGGCTCCCTGGTTAGACTTCCAGCAGGGGTACTCCTGCTTGTGGGGTTGCATCAAAAAGGGTATCTGGACTTCTTGCTGAAATCTACCATAAAAGTTGAATATTTTAAAGTGTGCAAAGCAAATGACACAGAAAAACACCAGAAGGAGGATTTTCCTAACTATGTCACAGATTAGTGAGTTGCTCATAGAACTACCGGTCACGAGTGGCAAGTGGAAACAAAATGTAACAATGACAATATCAGAGACAAAAGAGTCAAGAGGTAACATCACAGAGGTTATACAAAATCACCAGGATATTTTAGCAGAGGGGAATGGTGTTAAATGCCACATCATCCTCCGTCTGAAGCAGAGCCACGTTCTCTCCCTCTCTCTCATCTTCTCCTCCCACTACTCCACCGAAAGTGTAGCTCCCCTCTGGAGAGAGGACGGATGGCTCCTTCTGCTCCATTAATCTAATGACAATGCCCTGTGACTAAGACCAGCTTAGGAGGCATTGCTCATCCCCACTGGCTTCTTTTCACTTATCATGCCATTTTTGCATGAATGCAATATGGCAATGACAGCAAAGGAGGGACAGAACAAATATAGAGAAGCAAGGTAGAGACAAACAATGGCCAGATAACATTACACTGGTGTCCATGGTTACCAGAAAAGATCACATACCAGTCCTGGCATTTGTGTGATGAATTGTATTTGGAAATTTTAAATGCCAAGGATCCATGAAGGTGACACAGAATTCATCTGTGCCGTTAGTCGACTGTTGAGCTGTTCAGGAGGTCTTAACATGCAACGATTTGTCTTTCTCTGTAAAAGCAGACAAAAGAGCTCTTGAACATCTTCAACATCATAATGCAACTGTGAACAATCTCTTTGCTGCAACTGTAACCATTTCTACAATGAATATTATATTTACTTAATTGCTACTTTTCTGACAACAATTGCGCAAAAGACCATCTAGTTTGTCAGTTGAGGACTTTGAACAGTCAATGGTAGCTGTTGACACAGAACAATGAATCATAATGCAGTGCAGCTATAGAGCTACATTAAGTGTTATCCATGCTTTACATGATGGTAGTGAGCTTTTAGTTAGTCCCCATGTAACGAGTAGTAGAAACATCCTCCTCTTTTTGACACCTCTGGGAATGACACTGCTCTGTGGTGTTGTATGCTGATGCCTGGAAGGAGCACAGACTGTGTGTATGTCATCACAGCATCGCATAGGAGAGACGTCTGCTTCAACTTAACCTCTGGGGAAATGGCGACCAGAAGTTGGCTGTCAAATAGCTGAGCTGTTGGCCTAGAATAGCGTGAGAGTGAAGAAATGGGTCTCTAACACGACAAGAGCAGACAGCGCCTCTTAACTAAATGTGTGGGACTGTAAGTCAAGCTAAGTACCAAACATTCCTACTCACATTAAGAGTTAATGGAACAGAGCTGACTGGTGTGACACTGCACTATAAACACAAGTGGTTCATAGGATAATGCCTCAGGTTATCAGCTGACTTTTCAGTATTTTACTGCTTAAAATCTTCACAGGGCTTAAATTACAAAATAAATGATAGAAAGCATCTGCAATAGATAGGAACAACACTAAAGATTCAGAACAAAAAGTAATTCTGAATATGTATAGTGTTTAAGAGTCACATAATTACTATTATATGGTTGAAAATCCCATTTTATGAGAAAGAGGTATAAATAAGAATTTATTTTAAGGAATTCATTGATTACATACTGAAATCCCTAGTGGACGTTTTGACTCTCTTTCCTGCATTTCATTGGAGTAAAAATTTTCTTGATTGAGTGTTCTTCTGCTATGTCATTTGAGGGGATGTTTGTTGCCATGGTAACAGAGAAAGCCAAGACTCATACACTTTTCATTACTGACTGAACAAAGAGCAAAATCAAGCATAAATCCTGAATTCCACTCTGAAAGACAGGCAAAGAGTAAATGTTTTTGCGTTGTAATGTCATTTGTGACAGCAGGTACAGTAATTACAAACTGACAAAGCCATTACAGTGAGTCACAGTTTGCTTGCAAGTGTTTACACACTGCTGATGTTAGTAATTTAAAGTAATGATGATATGCTGTAGAACACCGGCACCTCACATGTTGTAGAGAATAAAAAATGATCCACAATGCAGAATGCCTTTATGTACTTTTGCTCAATTAAAAAAAAATTAACAATGTGCTCATTGCTATCAACCATAACAAAATAAGAGAGGCCATTCAGGAACTGGAATCCAAAGGTTAGTCTATGTACGTCAGTCTGTGTACGTTAAAGGTTCATAGACTCTTACACTCTTAGAAACCAAGACAACTTGATGATCCAACAGTGATCAAGGGCCTGCCAATACCATCATCTTCTGATCAAAAAATAGAATAAACCACTGAAATATATTTGTGACAACATTCAAATACCAACAGAGTATAGAACATTACAGAAAATAGCAGTTGTGTAATTATCCTTCAGCAACTTAAAAACCATAAACAAAGCAGTCAAGTTGACTTTTTGCCTTCTATTTAAAGTTTAAAATATATTTAAAAAAAGAAACACTGTTATGATCACACTAATGTAAAACGCTAATTCACTAGACCTAGTAGCCAGTCAGAGAGATATGTCACTGACAGAGAAGTATGTGAGGGTAAAATGAATATTTATATATGCTACTTTGTGTATAAAAGCACTTAGAAGATAGAGACAAGGGAGGTAGTGTGTATTTGCACTGAGAAGGAGTCATTCTAATTACAATTTCTTTTGGGCTAGCATTTGGTGGGGTTGTGAGCATCAGACAATGTTTGAAAAAACACATTTGAGACTCTGTTTTGACTTGATAAAACATGCCCAGGGGTCTCATCGAACACGGAAGCGCCTTGGCATGGCTATGTTGCTGTGAATCTCAGCCAGTTTAGTCAGGGAGAGTCATCCATTCATAAGCGTTGTAGTGTCCCAAATATGTGATCAATCTATTTTGGAACTCAACTGTGGTATATCTGCATCGACTAACACACAGCAGATCAAACTGGATGAAACTCAGATACATGAATGGCATACAGAACCCTGTTGGTTTTCAAAATAAAACACAACAAGTGAGACCCAACTTGTATATCGACAGTGTGTTAATGCCGCCTGGAGATGGTAGGTAAACAAATAAGTTGGTGTCAGGAGATATTTTGACCATATAAGAAGAGAAGTTTATTGAATTGCATTTTGTTTGACGACACTCACAACATGTCATTCTAATGTGTTCTCCAAACCTTCGGGTAAACTTGAAATCTCACAAATCCAGCTGAGCTGGCAAGATCTCTGCTTTTGAAATGGCCCTATGAGACCTAAGGATGGAGTAAAACCGATCATTCCTGACTGAGGAATGAAGCTTTAAACGCTCTGCTTCTGAAAAACTTGAGGTCATGCTAAGGACAGAGAAAAACCTCACAAAAAGTGGACCACTAAACTATGATGTTTAATCTTGACATACAAGTCACTGGTAAATGCAAACAATGAATGATGGGCAAACTAATTGGTAAAGATATAAGAAGCTTTAAAGTTAAGGATGTAACCAAGGAAGAATGACATTTTCAGAATTTATTATTTTTATTTTTGGATGGTGATAGTGGTGGTGTTGCATGTATGAGAATTCATATTTCAATAAACTTTGTGAAAAGGCTGCATAATACCCATGTGTATGGACTCACATGTCCTAATGCATCACCAAGCAACTCTTAATTTCCATTTCAAGTAGCATTTTTTTAGCGTGCAACATGTGACACCATTTTCCCCTCAAGCTGCCTGCAATACTATAAGATCAAACCAATGAATGTATAATGAATCAAATGAACCCAAAAGAACAAGCACTAGACTTGCAGGGTAATATATTCCATTATATGCTTTTAGCAATGCCCATTAGATCATGTGGGTACTGCATGAAGGGTTTATAGTTTTACTAACAGTATGAGATGGTCCAATAAACTATGTTTACTATATCAATCCCGGGGTGAGTGAGCTAACGTGGCTAATTCTGGTGGTGTAGTCTAATGATGTGAACAGCAGGATGGTGAGTAATGCTTTATGTGCCTGTGTGTGCACATTTCATTTGCATACTCTATTGATACAGATCAAAGACGCTGTGATGAGCAGTACCTACCTTATGAATATGCACAAGGCAATGTTCTATTTTCATTACAAGTCCATTTAGGCCTGAGATTCGCTGCTGTGTTTTCACCTTCTCCAAGATACTCTCTCAACCTGCAACCTTTATGAAACAAAACAACTTATCTGGCTTAAAGTCTTAAAAGAAACTGGGGAATGGAAAGGAGAAAGTAAATAAACAGTGCATAAAGACTGAAGAGGGCAGAGATAAGACGATACCCGCTCAGAGAAGAAAGGAAATGAAATTAGGTTTATGTGCTCTTAGTGCTTGGCTGGATTTACCTTCCTTCTTTACTTGTATCATTTAAGAAACAAAGCTGTTGCTTTCGCAACTATACCCCCATTGACCTTTGTCATCATTGTGTATCTGGTATTCCCTGTTAAGAATTTTACAGGGAGAATGATAGAATATAAGCCGAAAGAAAAAAAAAAAAGTTTTTTATCACAAGGATGAGGTACAAAAAAAGTTCCTTACTTCAATACAGCCCCTCCATGTCTGCTGCCTAAAAAAAAGGCTATGCCACCATGTTAATTATCTAAGAAGGAAGATCCTAATTATCTTTAGTGGTCCTCTCTCGACCAATGCCTCCTTTCTGGTGCCAAAACTCTCTTCCCCGCTGAACCAATAACTTCAGAATTGACAATGAACAACTTTCACTCTTATCTGTTCTATTGCCTCATAATTAAGAAATGACGGTGTGTACAACCTCATGCCCTCACAGGATAAGGTGAAAACAGATGAAGATGATTAAGGTTTGTATCAAAACAGGATGCTCCTCTGGAAGCATGGACAAAATCTTTCAATCCGTGTGTTTCAGTGGGGGAGGTCACTCTTATTCATCTTACTCCAAAATTTATGATACATGAAAGGCCTAGGATAATGGTTCTGTAAATTAATTTGTTCTGTTGTATATTTTACCAGAGGATGTGACCTGCAGCATATTGGGATTTACCCTTAAAAACTATGTAGGACAATATCACAGGGTCTTTGCAAGTTCTAGGTTTTTATTCACGCACCTAATTAATCAGTCGTGGGTGGTGCCTGCCATCGCCGCCTTGAGTTTTGTACTGTGGCAGGAAAAAAACTAAGTCATAGCCCTAATTAGGAGAGATGATCTATTTGCCATAATGAGAAGTGATGGTTTTTCTTCTGCTCCACCATGCATTTTTCAGTTTTTTTTTTTCCAGCTGAGGGCCCAAATCTCTTCTTACTCCATATAGACACAATTCAGAGCTGTAAAGAAAAAAGACTTAATGAAACACTATGTGATTAATTGACTTCATTTCTAAGAGATTTGGCTTCAGAGTGGCAGTCTATTTAACGAGAAAAGCTTTCTGATCCACAAAAAGTCAGAATTTAGAGTTTTTTCCTCAAAAAGGCTTCTGAAAAGCACAAACACAGTCACCTTGTAAAATAATGTACTGTGCCTATATAAAGGATAATTTTGTGACTTCCTGTTGGTGTCAGAACCTTGTAATCTTTGAACACAGACATCCCAGCTCCATGAGGCTTTGCGAGGCTGTGCTAATGTTATGTAAACATTGCTGCTGCTGTTTGCAACAGATTTAGCACAAGTTAATATTACATGAAACAGAAGGGCCCTTTGATGATGTAAGTGAAAACTCAAACTAGGGCTTTCTACTTCAGGGAAAGGGAGATGGGGCTGTGGAGCAGCTCCTTTGAGATTCTTTTCACTTCCGCATTTGTAAACCAGAGTTGAGCTTTTTTTTTTTTAATTTCATTTGCATTAAAGAGAAGATCTTTTCTGCTGGTTTCAAAAGTCATCACAACGATATAATTCTTTTTAAATGTTAGAAGGGGAAGGCAACCTAATGATAAAATCATATTTATAAAAAGAAAATGTCCTTCCACATGTTGCTGGGTCTCTAAGACCTCTAAGATGATGTCCTTTCATCCACAGCAAATTAAAAAGGAAGTTCCTTCCATCATTATTTCTAAACAGAGATTAATAACTCTGTGCTCTCTTATGCAACTAGATAATATTAAATCATTGTACACAAATACACAGGAGCCTTTATAGCGTTCAATAACACTGTATATATTAATATGTATATATAAGGTGTATATATAAGGTGAAAAACAAGATGTTTTAACATCAATTTCTTTTCCCAGAACCTTAAAGAATTTAGCAACTGTTGCATTTTGAAACTAAATTAAATAAACAATTAGATGTGTGTGTGCCTCTGTTTTTTAACACAAAATTGTGTACTGCATTTACAGTGAAACTACTTGAGACATTTTTCATTCATGAATGCAAACTCACTCACATGTCCAAGTTGACTGTGTGTACTTGTAGTGTGTTTTCAGTTAAAGCAAGTCTGAATAAAGATAAATTAACAAGTGATGATAATGATAGCACCCCTATTAATTTAACAACTGCTGCAAATTATTTCTCAGCTTTAATTTAAAGTGTTCTTTAGTTAAGGAAATGAAAGCCAGCAAAGTCATGTTCAGTAATCTAAGTGTCTTCCAAGTAGCAGTGACCTATGTCTTTCTTCTGCTCTCTCACCTGGTAGAATAAAACCAGTTTCCTCTGGTCTATCAGGTGGGTACACCAACTCTGTATCTTCTGGGAGATGCTTCCCAATACTACTGCTTTCAATCTTCAATGATTATATCACATTTCCCACGGTTTCAGCGGGACAGTTCAGTGATGATGTTGATAGAAAACTGAGCCCTTTGTTTATGCTTCTCTACTCTCAGAAGCCTCCCTTTCTTTTTGTCTTTCTGCGGCTTTGACTATACACCGCATTTTAGAGAAGAGTTATCACGGCAGTACACACAGAAGCACAAAAATTCGCACCTGCAGACACTAACAGCACAATATCACCAACAGAGCAATATAAGGACGAGCAGGTGCAAGAATGAGGAGATTAGTTTCAGGAGAGCGAACAGACTCTTGATGAGCCATTAACCTGCTGTCGGTAAAGTAAAATGGCTGTGGGACATGGTTTAATTTACCCTTTTATAAAGAGGTTGTTGAATTGACGAGCTACAAGAAAAGAGTTACACTCCTAGATTGGTTTATTAGCAATGTTGATGGCGAAAAAGGTTGAATGAGGAATTGGAAGAGCAGTCAATATTCCCAATCAATTAAAAAAAAAAAGTAAAAAAAAAAAATCACAGCTACATTTGCAGTTAAATCATTAAAACTAATATAGATTTGGAACAAGTTTCTAAGAGAGGAACACTCCAATTTGGAGAGGAAAACATCTGAAATCACTTCTGAAACTTCTTTCTCAATTGGTTTCTGCAAAAGTTATAATATAACACAGATTTATCTAAATTATGTGTACTTTGTCATATTGTCAGTCAGCATTTCATTTATCTAGGCATTCTAACTACTAAGATCTCTCTTTAAAAATATCCATCAGCAGGTACAAAGAGTCAATTTTCACTTTGAAATAAGCTGCCAGAAAGTCGTATGTGGTCTCCTCACCATCCATTACGCTGGCTCCATGGATGATAAAATTTAATGGACAAAAGATGGCTACTGAAGGTCTCTCCATAAATGGAAAAAGTGATGAGAAAAATTGAAAATGATGGTTTTCACTGTGCATACATGTATCAAGGCTCTCTGTGGTATTGCAAGTTGCCTGCTGACCTTTATCACAGGAAAAACCGTGTAAGCCAAAAGCTGACATGGGTGTTTTGCAGAAAAAACATAACTGGAGTTGCTCACAATTTGAAATTACTTACATCTCAAACTGGTTATGCTTTTGACACCTTTGTGTATATGGTAGTAGACTGGTTAAACCTCGTCTAAGCCTATTGAAGTTTCACATCTTTGGCTCTGACAGCACCTTGTCTCGAGAATATATACTTCTTAGTTATATAAATATAATTCTAAAATATCATCCACCAAGAGATAAATACATATCTGCATACTTACATCACTTCTTCATATTTAACTGGTAGAAATCATGCAATATCTTCAAGTGTCATAAAAATCTAATTCGAGCAAACAATTATTTTGTTCTCACATCTTGTCACACTGATCTCCCACATTTCCCACAGACTTAAAGCTGTGAAATCTAACATTCGCTAGCAACTAGATTGCTTCTGTCTTTATGCCGTTTGATTATGTGAGAAGGATAAAGTGCTCTAATGCATTCCATATCCCTGAGAGTAAAACAAAGACAGACAATAATTGAAATTTCAAAACATGCAAGAACAGAAGGCACAGCTTGGAGTAATAACTCCCATGGCCCCATGATTCCCATTCACCTTCACTGAAGAGGCAATACTTAATTTTAAAAAGCTACGGAAGGAGAAATAGCCATGCGAAGAAGGGTACATAGAAAGGGCTTATCATTAGTACTTTGGGCGGATGGATGAGTTCATTTGTGAAGGGAACAAACTGCACTGTTGTTCTGGTCAAAGTAAATACCTTTCTTTCTTTATTTAAAAAAAAAAAACCTTTCAAAGAGCAACACGTTTCTCATTAAACTTTGCTTTGGAGAAGAAAACTGATTTACCTCTAATTTCTGATTGCTCTTTCAAGTGTTTGACTACAAAATCAGTTGCAGTTATACTACTCTAAAAGAATATTGTGATTCATTTGAACAAATTATATTTGGCCGGCCTCAACCAAAAAAAAAAAAAAAAAAAAAAAAAAAATCCCTGAAAAGATCTTTCAAATTCTTTTAATTGCCTCACTGCTGAATGGGTAAAATATCTTTTGAGATAAAATGAAGTATAATTGAATATGCTGCACTCTGAATCATTGTTTTAGTCATCTCCATAAACAAAACAAAAACAAAATAAAACAATGTTGCATCATATAACATCAGAAGTGATATGACTAAGCCCCGGTGGACACATAACTAAATTCAGGGTTTATGCTTTGCTACATATCATATAACAACAGAAGGTCTTCCTGTTCAAGGGATACAACCATGGTTCCTTGACAAATCTTATTCCTCTTTTGAGTTCCCGTTTGACACACTTAATCTCAAGTAATCCACTTAGCGTCGTAAGTGAAAAAACATGACAGGAATACCACCATGTCTTGTCATATAACACCTTTACAGGCGTTATCCAAGCTCTTAGCAGAAATGCTGACATTGTTGTCGCAGAGAAAGGCTTATCTTTATGGCAATTTGCTTGGGTAAGGTTTTGTGAAACGTGTCACACGAACATCATCGCCAATTAATGAATTCTGAGAGTGATAACGGAGCCATGAGTTCATTTCCAGTAGGCTGCATGAGATGTTCAGAGGCAGCCTTTTATGAATATCTGAGTGATATTCACCAGGATATTGACTGAGTGAATATCATTTAGATATTCTTTCCTTTCCCATTTGAGAGATAATTGGTGTGTACAGAAAATTAATATTAGACTTAAAAAAAAAATACTGGAAAAGCAATTCTTGAAAGGCCTGAAGATAAATATCTTCTCAGATTGGATGTGTGATTTTTCTTTTTTTCCTTTCTTTTTTTAATGTCTGAACTGATCAGAAACCCAAAAAACTTTGTAGCTTTAACAGTAGCTTGTCTCTTTATTAAGGGCCACTAAGTCTGAATATTACAATACAATTCAGTGACTACTTAAGATTTGTAGGTAAAAAGGACACCTTAGACCTACAGAGTAAAATTATCCAGGTTCACTTTCTTTATGTACACAAAAATTCATATCTTAATGCAGAAGCTGTACTTCAGAAGTGTGTAGGAGACAGCTATAATGTCTATTTTAACAGAGGCATACCCTTTAGAAGATGGGGACGAGTAGAATTGAGATGTATTCAATGCCCCTCAAATGAGCTGCAATGAATACAGTTGAAAAGACATAGTTGAAAAGTCCACAACATTGCATCTATATGGTATTTTGACAGAACACTTCAGGCATTGTCTTAACAGTTCAATGAACTGTGTCGGCTTTTGAAAAAAGAGGCATGTCTCCTTTTTAAGATTACAGAAAGTGAAAAACGGGCTTTGCAAGAGTCTCTCCCATCATTTCTAAAAGTTTGTTGATCGCAATGCTGATAAGTTATAAACAATATTGTAGGTTAGCAATAGATACTGGGTAACAGCACGGTGGACCTGTAGAACAGAGACATATGTGATGATGCTGCAGCTTTTAGGAGCGGTTGAAATTTAGTGGCAGGTTTCAAATAATTGGGGCTCAACAATTGGCAATACTGAACAAATTACCTTCTATTAAGACAAAACATACATATATATACACATATATAGCAATTGTAACAAAACAGTTTCCTTCGGAATAATAAAAGTATTCTGATTCTGATACACACACACACACACACACACACACACACATATATACATTTTCCCCCAGTGACTTTTAATGTGCTGGGATATTACGTTGAAGATGTCACAATTTGGGAATTTATCATGTCTTTGTGTCCCACATTGTTTTTATGCGCTACTGTGTGTATATATACATAAGGTAGAATCAATATAAACAACAACAAAAAAGAAAATGTGAGACAATAATAATGACTGGGTTAACATACTTATGCTTTTCACCAGGTTTGCTGGCAAGCTTTCAAATGACAGAATGATCTTCATTCTTTGTGCATTCCTTTTTTCCCCGAGATGTGTGCGGAACTGAAAATAACTAAGTGAAAAATACCTGAGATGGATTATATAGCTTGTGAATATCTTTATGTGCTTCTGCGGCTAAATCTTCCAAAGACATATTTCCTGTGAGGCTTACAACTTTGAATGAAGGAGAGGATTTTTGTTGGCCTATAGGCCTGGGTCATCCCAAATACATCTGTTTGGTGATCCATGCTTTCCCCGTTTAACTGTCCAGTAAAGTACTTAATGCAGTGGCCTCCAGTATCAAGTTTACTGCTGCAGTTTGTCTCATGTCGCTGAGCCCCGAAGGCCAGCTCACTGGTGGTTACGTTCAACTTCATATTGATTATGCATAATAAAACACAGTATCTTTCCCCTTCATTCTCCTAGTGTTCAAAGTAATGTCACTGCTGTAAACTGGAACAAGGAAAAGTTAATGAACTGATCACAATAAACTAAACATCACAACGAGACTTAACAACAGCAATATACTGCATTCCTGAAATAAGGCTTTAGTAAAACTGCTGTGACTAATTAGTGTGTTTATAACCTCTTACATCAATTCTGGAAAATAAATGTGGATTCCAGCTTGTAAGAAGGTGCAAAGGCAAGTAAGAGTTGTACGTCTAGTAGAGAGCAAGTTTACAGTAAAGACATGAAAGTACAACAGCAATAGGGAGGTCAGTGAAATAAAATCAAAGATGCAAGACAATAGACAACAAAGACTGAAAAGAGCGATGATAAAAGTCAAGCAGCCCCGTCAGGCAGGGAATATCTAACACGTTTTGCATTACTGTGTTCAGCTAGTAAGCAACTCGGCTCAGAGATATGGCAGATGTAAAGATGTCCTTTGTAAAACTTTGGTTTTTTAAGAGAACAGCTCAAAAATAGAGTCGAGGTCGAAGAAAAATTTGACATTACACATTAGAATAGTGATGGAGCGTAACGTCCTTTAGATGTTCAAGAATTGCTGGCACTAATACATTCTCATTGCAGAGGCAATAAAAAGGAACCTTGGAAATTTTAAAAGATTGGACATTCATCCTGCACACGTTTTTGTGGGCAGCAGTAATTTAATGATGACCCCAGTTTCATGTGCCAAAGAAAAAGGCAGGTTTAATAAAAGAAAATGAATAATGCCACTTGTACATCTGTACTTGATGACACGGAATAGGAAATAAATAGTGTATATAAATAAAATAGATGGATACATGTAAAAGTAGATGAGCAGTTCCTAGATAAACAGTGTTTATCAGTAATGCCTCAAAAGAAGTTTCTGGTTTTGTAGGTCCAGGATCTTGAAAAGTTACACCTTATACCTCTGTTCTGTTCTGCCTATGCTTCCAGGTTCCTGCTGTGTTCATTGGTGATTTTAAATTGGCCATTTGAGTTAAGTATGAGTGTTGTTTATCTGTATTAGCTGTGGTGACCTGACAAAGGTGTTCCCCAGCCCCTGCCCAAAGTCAAGGACAGGTTCCAATCCATTACTCAGGTTCGTTTGACATGAATATGTAAATTTTCTCACAGTTTAACATAATATATTCAAACTATGTAGGACTAAATTTCCTTTAGGGAACTGTCAGTTTACAAAACTAAAAATGCTTATGGAAATGACAGGAAATTATCATGTTAAATTCCCCACCAAACACTACAATAACCACTGATTGCAAATTATTCCCACTGTTGACCCCTTTTGAACTGGAAGACTGCCTGGATTGATGGTAGTTTGGAATTTGGTTTATTTCATAAAACTAAATCTTTACAAAGAGAGACTATTATATCAAACTAAGCTTACCCCATTAAGGTCTGAGACACCATTCGTGGATGGGAACTGGCAGTCTTGTGATTCATGTTACATCCATTCCTAATGGCTTAAGCAATAATTACCACTGTGTCCTCTATTCACTTCATTCAACTTTAAATATAGCTTCCTCTTTTTCAACACCTTTTTGTGTTCAAATAAAGATAGCCAAAATAAAGTGATAAAAACCCTTACAAAATACACTTGGTCTGCCTGCAGAAAAAGACATCTTGTAAAAGGAAGGAAGGGAAAACATTAGCATGTTCACATAATGTTGGTACACACATTATACAGCAAAGGCTTTGAGTGTTTCCACACACAATGTAAATAATGCATTCACTTAATAAAACTCATCCATCCATACATTCATCTATTTTCTATACCTGCTGAATCCATCTACTGGGTCATGGGGGTCTGCTGGAGCCAATGCCAGCCCATTTCAGGTGAGACTCAGGGGTACACCCTGGACAGGTTGCCAGTCCACCGCAGGGCCACCTACATAGATTAACAACCACTCACACTCACACTTATGGGCAATTTAAAGTTCTAAATCAACCTAATATACATGTTTTTGGACTGTGGGAGGAAGCCAGAGGACCCAGAGAAAACACTTGATAACATCGATATTACAATTTAATTTAGCTGTTGTAAAAGCTCTTTCGTTGACTGGGGCAGGTCAGTTTCATTAACTTCCATGGATCCAATACATGATTTTAAGACAATCATATATCCGGCTTAATAATAATTAGTTTCCTGTTGCTGACCAACTTCATGTAATGAGCATCAGTGATTAGGAGAGCTGGCAAGGTGAACTTGGCTCTTCATAGAGGTGAAGCAGGGAACAATGGTAAAGAAAAGAGAACATTGTTTTTGTCTTATGCTGCCAGAAAAGAAAAAGAGCAAACTGTAACCCAGGGAGTATAAAGAAAGGCACCTCTTTAATCTGACACTGGATCATGTCTCAAGTTTAAGCTAATGCCTCCCTGACATCAGAAAGATGACTGCAGTGACACTGATCAGAATATTTAAAGTAAGAGACTATGATGGTGGAGAATAATGATGATGACATAATAACGGCAATGACAATGATACTGCAAAGTATCGAGGGTAGTCTCAAATGTTTTAGATACTTGGCTCATACAGATCAGTAATGTACTTCATTAGGCATACAATTTCACAATGCATGTCCATCTGGCTTTCACTATGTGTTATGATAATGCAGTGTGATGTGCCTGTTCTTTGTATTATACAGACCCCGACTGGATTAACAGTTTTGTGGATGTGAATTGGTTTTTTTAAGCATTGACTGTTGCAGAGAAGCTTTGCAGTAATTCTCCTTGTCAAATAAAATATGTTACAACACTGCATTACATAGCACTGTAATTTTTTTGTGCATTTTGAAAAAGGATCCACATAAAATTCCATATTTCTTAGATGAACCACTATTATGTTGTCTTATTCAACAAAATCCTACAATGTGTTTGTTCAAATGAATTTAGCTCTTAATGCACAAAAGCTAAATTCATATGCAACTCAATGTTCATTTCAAACACTCAGAGAAAATAATCTTAGGATTACAAGAAATCAAAATCTGCAGATTACAGGTAGAGCACTCAAAGAGATGTTGAGTGACAAATTATTTCAAATCTCATAGAACAGAAATATAAGTCCTTACTATATCATTTTACTATAAATGTAAATGTGTCATTTATAGTAAGATGAACTCATTTAACTTTTCAGAGCTCTTGAGTATTGACATGTATTTTGAATAAATGTTTATTGATACATAATGGCTTTTTATCCAAAAAGCTCTGCTTTCATTTAGGGTGGGTACTTAAAGAATCAGGCTGGATTTCTTGTTATAGTTCCAAAAGGTTAATTTTGCTTGGACTTAAAGAACAAGTTTAGAATCAATATGCTACGTAAAATAGTTTGAAATGATAATGCTGTGGCTCAAACTTCAGGAACTGATATGCTGTGCCCAATGAGAACTATGTTTCTGCTTTCTTTGTGGTTAGTGGTTGGGAACTACAGCTTATGAATGTCCAAATACAATACAATACAATTTCCAATACAATCAAATTGCTTGTATTTTAGAATTCCTTTATCCTTTTTGGATAATTAAACACATCAATTTAAAACTTTACCATGACAATGACGAGTTTTTACAATGACAATAGTAATACATCATGTGTAAATAAAGGGTAAGAAATGTAAAGGGGCCAAGAAATTATCGAAGCTGTTCCCATTTCATTAATAAGAGATTACAAAGGAAAAACCTGCAACTTTCTGGATACACATGTAGAAATATTCCATAATGCCAAAGATGACTGATGGATGATGCATGTCCCATTCCACACCTTGAAAGTTAACTACCTGCTGTTTCGGTAGATAAATGTAGCCAGGCAATTCACATTTGAGGTTTCCAAGAGAGTCAAGTGTGAGATGCTGAGTATCAGACTTTTAATAGTATGAAAAAAGTATGAATGTGCACAATTAAGGATGGTGAAACCTTAGTAATTATTATAACATCACTGATCAGGGTGCTGTGAATGAAGGCACAAATTATGATACCACTATAAAACCTTGTATGACTTGTCAATGAAAATAATAATAATAATAATAATAATAATAATAATAATAATAATAATAAAAATAAAAAATCAAGTTTTTTAGGGCAAGGTAATTAATATTTTTAATAATTTTAAATCATATTCAATATATGATTGTATATATGTGGTTTGAATATCGCTCTAAGTTAAAAGTTTGGCCGTGTGTCTTGTCAATAACTAATAAAAAAGAAGTAACTGCCTGGGGCTATTTCAGTGGTGGCTTCAAACTACATTTGCTTATAGTAAGTAACTACTGCATCAATTTAGGTGATAGGCTGGTGATGCTCAACGGCATTAGGAGTGGTTTTTAAAAATTACATGTGTTTCTTTTGCATTTAAAGGTAGTTTAACTAGATTAACCCAAAAAAGTCCTCGTTTCAAAAACTAGGTTAAAAAGTGGAGCCTGGAGAAAGGTGGAGCACATTCACAGATCCTGATTATTATCCATTGCTCATCTTCTTAAAAATGCCTACAGGGCTAAAACAAGGCAATTTTTTTCCCTCCACTTTTATCACAAAAGCAGAATGCCTAAAATGTCCTTGGGCTACACGAGGTTTCAACAATGCTGGATGCAAAGGACCAATTTAGAATGTAACATTGGTCTCATCAGCAAACAGCCAAGGGAGACCAAAAGGGCACACAAATCACTCACTCCCCAACTGATGTCAAAGGAAGCACGAGGGCTGTTTTAAGTGACAGTGCTACAAAGTGTCCAAATAAAGAATTCTGAAAGCTCATCTGAATTGATCATGAGAACAATAGATAATTCCCACTCAGAAGCAGACAGAATTATCAAAGGTCTTTCCCTACCATATGAGGTGATAGGCAAAAAGCAAAACCCTTTGTGTATAACAAAAGATGGATGATGTTAAGACTTCATCACAATATAACAAACCCATATTCCACATGGAAAAAGAGAACAAATATGATCAGAATGGTATACCATCTCCTCTGTTGTTATAACATATATATCATTCTGTCTCTACTTGTAGCTGAATTTGAAATCAAGAATGAATAGTATTTGGTTGGGTTGGTAACAAAAAAGATGAGACGGATCCATGAAAGGCACCTTGCAATTTTCCACTTCACTCCAAAGAAGGAAAGTGAAGTATTAAACTACTATTCAAGAAGAGAGACAACTCAAAAAAAGGTAGAGCCCCTGTGTATGGCTGAATAGTCTAAAAGAAGCTGAAAAATACAAATACATCAAATTCCAAAAATGTCAGATGCAATCCTGTTAAATCAAACTTCCTGAGCCTGGGAAGTTAAGCTGCACATCAATTAAATTGTGGTTGTTCTTTGTTGCGAACACAAATGTTTCACATAGTTCTCACAGATGTCAGGTTCGAATCTTAACTCTTACCACACTGCAAAAAAATGTATTAATGCTTTTTCATCATAATCTGGAAGGCATGCGTGAAGTTACTAGCCAGTGAAAATAAAGTTGTGTATATAAGCTTTACAAATTTCTAAAAGCATTGTTTGAGTGTAAAATGGTGTAAAGACTTTGGTTTCTTTGGACCACGTAGGCTCTGGTTACATGTTTATTATAGCAGATGCCCTCTGTTGCCTTTTTTTTTTTTTTTTAAACCATTTTTTTTGCATCATTTGCTGTTTGGATTTTTATCATAAAATTGAATTAGAAGAGACATGTACGTGTGTTTTTCTGTATGTTCAAGCATGATTCAGAACTGACCTCCACCAGCTTGTTGGCATGCTCGCGAAACACCTGGGCATACTCCTTGACCTCCTTCTCATTCCCGCTCTTCGCTGCCTCGATCAGCACCAAGAGAGGGACGTTGGTTTCGAGGAAGGAGTCTGAGATGTGGTCCATTACTGCCTTCCTCAACTACAATACAGAGGGACAGGCACAGACAAGAGATCACATTAAATAATATCGAAGATGACTTCACTGTATTACATTTGGCAATGATTACACATCACGTACCACTGTAATGAATATGGTGTAGTAACATAATGGGGTAAATGGACAGAGGAAGAAGGGCACCACATTAGGAAAGAGAAGGGGAAAAAAAGAAAAGAGAAAAACTGTCAACGGTCAGGAGTGTAATTTGCTTGTAAGGTGGCATTTTTCCCATTAGGGCTTTTACAGGGGCAGACATTGTGACTTACATCTTTGTTTATGGAATCATTTTGTACCAAACTGGCAACTGGGACTGGGTGTTTTATTGGACAGTAAATGGTCCCTGATCTCTGTCACCAGCAGATCTATGAGAAGGCAGGGGTAACCCGAGAGAAAGCACCACAGACATGTCCTCTATCTTACACAGAAAGTGGGAGTTATTCCAAACAAAACCAGCACTAAGACAGGAAGGAGTGGACTACTGGGAGGATTCTTACATGGGCAGGACATTTGTTTTAAGGCTACTTTTAGTCTCAAACACCTGTCATGACATCATTATTCATATGCAGTACTACTGTGATACAAAAAATGTAGGGTTTAAAGACTATATAAAGAGAGTAAAATGAATTTTTAAAATGGGTAAAAACAAAATGATTTCATATTTAGAACAATTTTATAGTAGATTTTGATGCAAAAGTACCTTAATAGTATTAATCAAACTCATGGCACTTGATCCATTTCTTCAGCAAATCCATGTAAAATGTAATGCAAGAAAAGTGTAAATTGATCAAAAATAGCATAAACTGTACAGGGACACTACAGTGGTACCTGCTATGAACTGAAATTCTTTACCATTTTAAAGATGTTTTTAAAGGCTATGGGTAAGACCATATTATTAAAAACAAATACAAGAAAGGGCAGAGAAAATGTGTATTTTGTAAAAGAAAACTAGTTTAAATCACCAAAAAAATAAAGTCATGCAATACTGTCAGTCGTTCTTAAATTACCTGAATCAATTAAAACTTGATTGCATACCACCAAAGAGGAGAACAACAGAAAATTATGACTTTCTGCACATAAATAATGTATCTTTATAAACTCGGGGTCAGACTACAATTGGTCAGTTCAGTGGACGAGGCAGCTTTGCACCAGCATGCACATGTACTGAATCCTTCATACTGCTGAAAGACAGAGTTAAAAAGGTGTGAACTGTTTTTTTCCCCAACCAGCTGATAACTCAGGCGTTTTTTTTTCTTCAACAGAATATGGTACCCTTTTCATCCTGTATTAGTGAAATGTGTAACCTTGCTGTCCTCTCACCCAGTGAGAAGGGTGAGGAATCAGAACAGATAAAAATCTTGCAGTGCTATCTTCACATTCTGTTAGTGCTGTTGCTGCAGAGGAGAGAGCAGCTGTAGAACACAGCATCAGTTGGGGGCAGGTGAAATGATCTTGGTTATGTGCAAGCATAATCAATGATTAGCTACTTGTGGTTTAAGATGTGCAGTCATAATGTTTTTGCAGCATGACATTGACCTGATGGTGATGGGGACTCTTGACAGTAAGCTGCTGGATAAAACTGTAAAGGTAGACCAGTGGAAGGGGCAGTCTAAAGCTTTTGTGAGGCCCTGCCAGGCATATCACAGCAGAGCGTAAGATGACATCATATTATATATTATTAAAACACAATGTAACATTTTCACTATGTCAAACATGATAACAATAAAGATGGAATAAGTGAATATCTGCAAGCACAAGAACAAATAAAAAGAAATGTGTTGCTATCCATCATGCAGTATCTATCATTTCCTTTCAGGTGTACACTGGTTGTGCATTAAATCAAACAGAGTGGAATAATCCTCCTGTGTACTCAAGGATGTCCTGAAATGACTGAGCATACTTGTTTTCAATACTTTATTTTTAGAGTTCTGTTTTGGACAGAGCTGAGCAGAGAGTGAAAGATAACATTTAGGATCATCAAAGGACAGGCTGAAGGTTGAACGCTTGCATGTACGTATACACTGTAAAACAAAACCAGTTAAAAAATAATGTACAAGTTATCACTGAATCAGTATTGCTTCAGTTGTCAACTCCGTAAATTTGGTGAACCACATATTTTAAACAGAAATATCTTAGTCAAAAGTAGATTCAAATTTTTTTCTTCAATATCTCAAATCAAAACAGCTGCGATCGCTTTATCCTTTTTAATGACCTTTGTCAGTATTTTAATATGTAGACTAGAATGTGGAATCAAAGGAGCATCCTTCCTGACATTATGGATAAATTCATTTCTTTTTAAATTCTTTTGCAATGGGACAATAGAGGGAGTTTAGAAAATATAAATTAGAGCTTTGTCAGTAGTAAGATGATCAGTCTTTGTTCCTGTTACTACCATTGAAAATAAAATAGGGAACACATGTTAAGTTAACCTGGATTTATTTCTTCATTTTTTTCCCCCCCTTCCTTCCTCATATATTTCTTTTTATGGGGCATGGTGGCTCTGCAGGAGCACCCCTAATTTTGTTCTGTTGGACAGTACAATTGCAATAATGGCTAATTCTGATTCTTCCACAAAGTCTACTTTTTCATTGCCTATGATACCTGGGATTATACTTTTGTTTTGATGTAATAATAGATATGTGTGTTTAAAATACAAATATGAACCAGAATGCTGTCTTGATCATCTAGTCCACACCAACTAAAAGTACATTGGTAAGATGTTTTATATAATCTATTTAAGAATTGGCTATTTAATTACATAACTGGCTGTTAGAATTTGATTTGGTTTCAGTGTTAATCTGGTTTTGATTAAGATGTATTATCTTGTGGTACTCTTTTCAGGCATATAATTAAAAAAAAAGACTGAAAAACTTTGTATTGAGTATTTCAGAGGGATTTAGCATACCTTCTTTTTTTGATTATTAATGCATCTTATTTGTAAAGGCCACTCTTTCATTTTAAATATAAATTATGTATGAATCAGCCAACTGTGTAAGTATTTACCACACAAATATTTGTTTAAAAGTTAAAAGCACTGTCTGAAAATTCTGTTGATAATGTACAGCTCTTCGTTACATGATTTTTGTTTTAGTGAAGAAGATTACTTTGTTTTAGAAACCAACTGAAATATTTAAGCTATATTTATATGTTCCAGAATAGAATCAAACAGAAAAGGTAAAATAAAATATAGTATCCAGGTAAATTCTGGCAACCATTAGCTTATACATAATGCTAAAAGCCATTTATTTACAGATATGTAAAATTTTTAAATAGTTAAAAAAGAAAAGAATTCTCCACACTAATTTTTAGTGTCAAGTTTCTCAAACACGCCGCTTGCTTCTTATTTTCTTTTGTACTTTGAGGTAACTCCATAATAGTTGTACCTCAAATGACATTTTTTAGTATAAGATATTACATTTTTATTATAAGCTTAATAATACTTACATTTTATATTTGCTTTTAGCATTGATCTTTCAGAAGGAAGATGTCAACTTGCCACACTGGACTTCTTATAAAAACAGTTTTAAATACACACACTTTTATATGAAGAAGAATGTCAGTTAAGTACACAGAAAGTTGAAGATGTATTGAATGCATGAATGTTTAGCAGCCTCATTTTCAGTTTTAATTTTTTTTTTTTACTTTATCTTTTGGTTTCATTTAAATGCACTGCTGAACATGACACAGCTATGAAACATTTAAAGCAAGAAATTGAATTAACAGGCCAAATTTACATGAGAAAATATTTTAGGTCTAATTGAACGGACTCGCTGTGGTACATTACTGTTACACATTTTTATCAGTTGTTACTCAAGAGCATCATTAATTGATAGCACACTTAAGTACATATGCATAAGATGCCTATAAAAGTGTACTCAGCCTTGGGATGCTCATAAATGTCCAAGAGCGAAACAGATTCTGATGGCGAATTTGAGTGGAGCGATGATGCAGACGAGTAATTTCCCAAGTTGTGGTCTCGCCTGCACCATCAGCATTCTAATGCCCACACACCACTCCCACAGAAATCCATCTTCAATATTTCAGAGCTCCCCTCCCTCCGCGCTCTATTCCCACCGTCTCTCCCCTACAACTCCCTCTGTATTTCACTAACACTTAAAGGAAATAGAACTGGAATTCCAATAGATGGCACAAGCCCGGCTCATTACAAGTTAGCGGGGAAGCCATTTGTCTCCATAGTCGAGCAGAGCCACAGGGGCTCGAGGTTTGAATGCAATGTGTTTTTATTTTACATTTAAATATTTTTGACTCATTGCTGGCATTATTTTTTCCATTCGCAGTCAAATACCATTTTATTATTTTTTTTCTTTCAAAATGCCACTGGCAAGTTGGCTCAAGGCGTCAGGGCTGAGAAGAAATGTCACATATGAAAAATCAGCCTGGAGTGGGAATATGACAGTTGCGTATAAAGATGGAAATACAATCTATGGTGCAATAAAAATCCAAAAAGACATGGATAGGTTGGATGGTGGTTGGGATGAATTATGAGGCTCCTAAGTGTCCTAACGTTTACCGCTCAAGTACCTATACGCATATATTTTGAGGATCTTATAACAACTGTGATTTTTCAGAGGATATTGACTTTGTACATTTTGACCATTAAGAGCTGGTGCTTTGACAAAACTGAGAATGTCTTCTTATAAAGCCAAAGGCAAGCCACTGAGCGCCTTTTATTGTTGGATGTTTTTGAAAATCCATTTTTAATCAGCCCTTATTAGCCAAACAACAACATTTGACTTCTGAAATATGTTTGTAGCTGAATGATAATATATTCCTAGAGTCAGGCTTTGGACTTTCAAACCTGTTCTTAATGAGTTGCGTGCTGCCGAGGCCAGGAGCGTCTCTGGGATGTACACAGGATGCCCACTGGAGCAGGGAGGACATTGGTAATAGTTAACACCCAAATCAAACAAGAAATCAGATCCAGTCAACCTCAGTGGGTAGAGGTGAGATGAGTGAATTAAATAGCAGAAGTTTGTTTGGAAGGCAAAAGGAGCTTCCCAGTTATGTTAAGTACCTGAACTAGCTCAGTGCAGATTAACAACACTGGTTATTAGTTTAGTCACAAAATTTACATGGTGCTGGTTAGAAAAAATAGAGGAACACAGACCCTCACACGATATAAAACCAGCATCTTGTTTTATGATGACAAAGCTTCAGCATCTGATGTACTGGGAGTGAGACCTGACTCAATTTACCTTCATAAAAAATTGATAATAAAATCAATGGAAGGAGATGATCCGATGCTCATTCCAGAGTAAAATTTATATTGCTACATGATCTGATGGTTGACACATGAATCAAAGGATAGGTGTCTATTTCACAAGTTTACAAGAACTCAAGAAGCACGGCAAAGATCATACAGCAAGTTTTTTTTCCTTCTAAAATATGATTTGATGTGTTTATGTTTAGTTGAAAGACTGAAAGAAAAAGCAGTCATCAAGCGACAGAAACAGCAGCTTTATTGTAAAGTACAAAGTTCTTGAGCTGTACTTCTCACTTGGCTGACCATGTATGTCAGGTGGATCAAAAGAAGCTTTATGAAATCCTTAAACAGATGCATATGTATCAAAACTTGTCAGATGAATATGTATGTGGCTCCCTCATATGTGGGTGGCTTAAGTGATCTTCAAAGATAAGATTAGCATTAATTTTGCATGTTTGCTTGTTATTGGGGAAATGTTTGTATTTTGTAGGGACCTGCTCTGTCACAAAGGCAGATGCCTGAGGGAGACTGTTACAAACATGCACTATGATCAGTCCATGACTCAAAAAGAATTTCTGTTCAAAGGATTGCACAGAAATAAACTCGGAGTTATCATGAGTATAGACATGCATTCAGAGACTCCGGCAACATGAGTCGTTTCCAGTTCAACAGAGCCTTACCACATGCAAAAACAAGGATCTGAATTTAAAAGAGAAGACTGTGGTGGATTTCTGGATGTTTACAATCGCACTTATGATTCAGAGCAGTCTTGGGTGGGCTTCTTAAGGTCAGAATGGGAATGTTTTTTTTATTAAAATGTCAAGGGCAATCAAAGCATAAACGCAGAGTCATGGCTCAGGGAAAACAGGCTGGTGTGTATCAAAAATTAAACAGTGGCTTTCATCTAGATATTCCTCTTAAAAAATGGATTGAATTAAATTTAGCTTTGGAATACAAAAAAGTTTTTAAAAAAAGAAACAAATGAAACTGATATGGTAAACATGTAAGCAAAACTTAACATTTAAAATAAAAGTCATGTCCCTGAACCAAATGCTGGTACCTGTTTAGAGATTATTCAAGTTTAGAACCTTCACAGAACCATGAAAAAAATTATTTTAATGTCAGTTATATATGGTATACCATATATACCCATTTATCTTTATTTGTGTGTGTTTGTTTGTGTTTTATTTGTGACCCATTGTGTCGATGTCATATTATTTATAAATTTTGTGGAACAAAAATGGGAGTGTTTTAAACTGCAGAACTGATTACAACAAACAAAAAAACTTTTATTGCCCCTATTATCCTTCTAGCAGCCCCTGATAGGAGTTGTGTTTCATTGTACAGTTGGTGTGACACTAAACACTTCTGTCCAAGGGACAGAAGTGGCTCTCCTAAAGGAAAGAAATGGTTCAACATTATAAACTTGCCATAAACCAGCATGAGTCAAAAAAGGATAATGAGTGATGTCAAGTTCACCTTTGGTCTTTGATGTTGACAAGGTGCTAAGGGGACATTTTCTTCATGAGCACCCCCTTTTTTCGGTCAACAGAAATGAATTAATCACAGAAAGAACCATGACCCTACAAACCAGAGGGTGATGGGACAGGGGCTTCCGGGTGACATCTGTTTATGTGAAAATAGGTAAAGATCTTACAATATCACAAAATGAAACTTCATTTTCTTTCAACATAAATGCATCTCATTTCACAAGCTGAGAGAGCATCATGAGGTCTCAGTGAAATGTTTGTGGCATGCTTTGCTCAAAATGCCACAGAGATACAGTTCAACAGCACCTTTTAGACTATTTCTTTCCACCTCTGCTCAAAGACGAGCTGAAGTGAGCTGATGTACTCAAACCTCTCTGCCGTAGGGGTTTTCCTGGTTTATTATGGGTGTTATGCTTTTGTGTTACCCACTTCTAAGGTGCAGCAGAAGCAGCATTATATGAAGGTGGGAAGCGATAAAGATGGAGAAGCTGGATAATTCAACTCTAATCTGGGTCTAGGATGTATCACTGGACAAAAAGAGCTAATTTCCACAGAGATCCAACAGTATCCAAGTATACGTATCTGTCACACATCCATAATGATGCTAGGGATATATGGGAAGAGCTGATCTGTAACAGATCCTAGTATAGTAACCTATAAACCTGAACTACTGACTTAATTATATATTTTCAGACTAAGGCAACCTCAAACAAAGTGACAGTGTGGTGTTATGTCAGAATTTGAGAAGGCAGTCAGTGGAGACAAATATATGCTGTCAACCACAGATATATAGTTTTTTCTTTCATAATGTAAGCAAGAACTTACTAACATGAAGAGGGGGGAAAAAAAGCCTTTAAATGAAAACATCTCCAAAAGTCTCAATGAGGGTGCTTTGCTGTAAATGTTTTGTATCAAAACTGTACCCTGTACTTATACAGGAAGAAAGGAATGATGTTAAAAAATCTGTGTCTGTCTTCCTTCAACAGCAATTAAAGTGTTTCACAAATGGCTGTGTATCTTCCTTTCTTTGAGAAAATGGGGGATATTTAAAAGATGGATTCTTGAGCAATATTTCCTATAACCTAAAAACATTTTGAATTACAAAAATAAAAATGATTAAAAAATAATTTGAAATTGTTAGAAACAAAATGCTAGACCTTGACAAGACTTGTGGCAGATGGTTCATCTTAACAAAAAGCCCTCAACAATCAACAACAGCTGGACTAATCAACAAACTAATGGCAGAAATAGAAATGATTTTAACACCCCAAAGCAGAAAGGGAGACAGAAGTAACATATGAGGCAGAATATCTGATGCAGTTGTGCTACGGGGAATACTGGAATCAACCATCAGTCAAAATATGGCCCAGAGAGATCAATTGACAGACACATTCATTACAGACAGGAGGACGGAGGGGTACAGCACATGGCACATTGTAAGCTGCTTTATCAGGACAGACATGTGGAGAATGCTAATTAAAGAAAAATATATCAAAATACTCACATATATACACACACACATACATATACACACACACACACACACACACTATATATATATATATATATATATATATATATATATATATATATATATATACACACACACACACACACATACAGGGCCAACACCAGCGATATTTAGTGTCTATATGTGTGTCCTGTCTTTTTAAAAGATACATACATACATACATATATATACACACACATATATATATATATATATATACACACACACACACACACACACACACCTCTGTACTCTTCCTCATCATCATTGCTAATACATCGACTATGGAGGAGTCATCAGAAAACTTTTTGGAGGTGGCAGGATCCAGAATCAAACCAGAAGTCAGAGGTGTAGAAGGCAAAAAGGAATGAAGACAGAACAGTTCCTTCAAGCACCCCTGTGTCCACCCTGATGTACTGCGGTCGGTCTGTGACGTAGTCCAGAATCCAGGCTGTGACCTCCCGGTGAAGCTGCATATCCAGCATACATTACTGAAAACTCTGATGTGAGAAGCAGATATTCACTATAAAAGTACAAGAAAAAGCCAACAACAATTAGTACTTACCATTATAGAGTCTTTAAACACGATAAAGGACACAAGTCTATGGGCAGAAAAAAAGAAATTTAATGAGTAAAATTTAAAAAAAATAAATGACCAAATAACTCTATCACATACTAATAAAGACAACAGATGCTAAACATTTTACATTGCAGTTGTTATTTGAAAATATGTTAAATTCTTCATTTTAGATGTGGTAAATCTAAAAATAAAATTTGCTCTGATTAGTAAGAAATTTATAGTGCGACACATTTATACATTTTACATCAATACAATTTCTGTGTGCATGAGATCATTTGAAGCAAGTACAGGTAACTCCTTAGTGACTGCTTATTTCATAGCTTAAAACAAACTTAAAAAAACCTAAAAAATTCTTACCCGCATGCCCTAACGCGTTCCGTTGAACTTAAGCTCCCCTCCCCCCACTGTTCGCTGAAAGCTTACCTTAATAACTTCTTCCTTTAACTTGCGGACACAGCAACAATATATAAAATTAACTTAATGAGGCATTAAAAAATCTCTGTTAAGTGACCACTGCCGTCTACTTTGACACATAAAATCAGTTTCAACTTTGCTAGCAGTTTTCAGCATTAGCTTTCGCTATTCAGCTTGACATACTGCACGTCGATTTATCGTTGAAAAAATTCAAAAGCTGGTTTGCACTGAACATATAACAGACTCTCCAGATAAAAAGAAGCAAAATTGTTATAAACTTACTTGTTTCGTTACTCGGCCTGACATGTTAATTCTCGTAACTCGACGTGGTTTTGGCGGTTTCTTCTGATAAATCCCACTAAGGCACTACGCCATCTTTTGTTTTATGAAGCGTGGCAGATACATGACTGACACTAGCGCCACCTATCGTTGACCAACCACCGCTTGCTGCTTGCGCCTTTTCAGAACACTCAACTTCCGGTTGTGAGAAATCTTTATTACGTCAAGTTTAGTTTTGCACTTCAGACACGTTCAACCAACGTAATAAAATTAGTTGATTAAGTATTTTAACTACACATGTGGCATCAACTTGATTAAGTTATGACCTGAGAAAGAACATGTATCAATTGTGTAGCATAAAAAAAATCTATTTTCCTAAATCCAAAGACCTGCCATTCCCATTTTTTTCAGTGTAATTGGGTGTTTGGATCTGGTTTCTCTCCAAATCTGAGTGCATCTTTGTGTGTGTTTTGTTGATCCACAGCTCCTCTCCTCTCTGCAACATGCTGTGTGCTCTTCATCACAACTGCAAGGTTTCTTTTTCTGCCTTCCATCCCTCTGCAGTGTTAACACAAAGTAGTTTGTTGCTGTTTCTCTGTGTTTATGCACGTCAAAGCAGGATGAGCTGAATTAGCAGTGACAGATAGAATTATATATGGACAAAGAGTGACTGAAAATATTTGCAACTGCCCCGATACCATAATGTTTACCATTGTTCCACAAATGATTGACAAAAATGAAATATTAAAATCTTCTGGAGTACGTGTTTTTTTTATAGTCAATTATGCTATGACTATACGTTCCTCCTTTGCCACACACAGAAGCAAATATTATTTCAGAAGTTGTTTTTTTTATGTTGAAACACAGTTACAC
The DNA here is from genome assembly GCA_028564865.1 of Zenarchopterus dispar. NCBI lineage: Eukaryota > Metazoa > Chordata > Actinopteri > Beloniformes > Zenarchopteridae > Zenarchopterus > Zenarchopterus dispar. Next base: position 10,908,118 of record JAOWBL010000004.1, read on the forward strand.
ACCACTGATATGCTAATTTTATGAGGCTCATGTTAGCACCTGAATGCAATCAACAGTCAATATTAATCTCTGATTATGACGGGTAATCATTAATATTCAACATAAAGTTGCCTCCAGCAGTTTTACAGGCTGTCAGAAACAGGCCAAGAGGAGAAACTGTTCTGTTTCGAAGTGAGTTAGTGTCAGTCCAGGCTGCTTCAATTTGTAATAATGACTCTTTTCACGTTAAAAACAATGCATAGATAAAGAGTTTCAGTTAAACTTGTCTCTCTCTTTTTTTTTAACTGCCAAATTCAGTCACCAGTATAGTTTTATTTTGTTTCTCCATGAATCCCAGCAGCAGCTTTAAATTTACATCACTTTTTGCTTTCAGTTTTTGGCTTGTCTTACCAGCAACAGCACATTGAGACAAATTGTTGGCGATATAGCAGTGAGATTTTAAAAAGGTATACACTTCCACAACTTTGTTTTGATTTGGGGGGGTGCTAATGGTAAGATTCTTATTAACAAGAGTCAGCATATTCTAATGATCAACTTCAAACGTATGAGGTGATATAAGACTGTACTGAGATGTTTTTGCTTTTGTTACATTTGGATGTTTGCTGTATGAATCAGTAATTGCTTTATATCTGGTTATCTTTCGTTTTCTTACCAGGCCTATCTTGGAAAATGAGGCTCGCTCCCACAACTGTTACCTGGTTGAATTTATGTGTTTACTTCAAATTAAATCTGAGACTGCCAGGAGTTGAGACATACATTTGTGGGGAAACTTGTTAATGCAGGATCAGCCAGAGGTGGCTTTGCACATTCGCAATTAATTTGCAGGAGGGGTGAACGTTTCCAGCTCAGGTTCTGACTGGAGCTGCTGCATGAGCAAAAAGGCCACCTTCAGAGTGCTTTGGTACGGGGAGTGACCCACTGCGGCGCCCTCATGATCAGTGCTGCCGTTTCTTGTCGTAAACCTTTCAAAGACATGGAGAGAGCATCAAACTACTTCAAGTTTCCCAACAGTTCTCCCACAAGTCAGATCAATTGCACATCGAGGAACAAACAGAAAAGGTGCAACTTCTGCAAAAGCTGCAGTGAATTTGTCCAGTCATTTGCATGTGTGGGCTTTCATTTGTCACTGCTGTGGCATTTTAATCAGCATGTTTGTCCCAAGCTGCCAATGTTGATTCAGAGCATGTTTGTTCAGTCTGCTTCTTGTAACATCCAATATGTCAGCAGATGATAACACTCTCCCACCCTTCGGGCCCTCTGAAGGGCAACCCTCACTGCATGAGAAAGACAATCAATTCCAGTCCCAGGCAGAAATAAGATTAAGATCTGAGGTGAGATATTCAAAGTTGGTGTTGTGCCAGGTTGACAAACTGATCAACTGAATAAACCCCTGGATCTCTGTACAATTTTGAAACTATAAGCTTTTCTTGCATTTCCTGTTTAAAATTGAAACAAATATTCACTCTTATCAAACAGGAGCACAGCACATAAAGAAATAGGATCAAAATAATCTGTTAAAATATGAAAGAAAAAAAATGATGATACTTGTAACTCAGAAAATTCCTCATCCAACAACCTGAGATCACGAACCAGCTGCAACAACATGCTCTCTGCAGTGTCTTCTTATGATGTCAGCCTCTGGGCAAAAGAGAAGTCCTTGAACAAACTGCAAAGACTACATCCATTTGTTAGCTACTACACACAATGAACACCTGCACTTAATTCTCTTGTGCATGTTATGCAATAAACTAGAAGGTACAAAAGTAAACCAAGCTTTGTTTGCTTTTGAGCTTTTTGTACAATGCTTGTCTACCCCACCACCATCTCTGAAAAACGAAATAAAAAAATATCTCCTACAGCTCTTCCAAGGTGGTCCCAAGCCAGTTAAAGTGTAATCAGTCCACTTTTCGCAGGGTCTGCCCCAGGTGGTCTGCCTGGCTGGGCATGCCTAAAGCACCTCCTCAGAGAGGTCTCCACAGATGCCCAAACTGGCTCCTCTCGATGCGGGGACACAGCGACTGTAGTCCCTACTGCTTGGTGGAGCTTTTGGTCACTACCCACAGCTCATGTGAAGCCAGGAACAAAGATTGACTGGTAAATAGACAGTTTTTGGCTCAAACCTGTCTTCACCACAAGTGGTCAGTTCAGAGGCTGCATCACTACAGGTGCTGCACGTTGCCTGTCAACTTGTTGCTCCGTTATTAGCTCCCTTGTGAACAAGGATACAAGATAAGCACAACTTAAGCCCAAAGCTGGAGAGAACATTCCATCTTTTTCCAACTGGTCTCAGTTTTGGAGGTAGTGACTCTTATCTCTGTCACTTCACATTCTGCTGTGGACTGCTCCAGTGAGACCTGAATTCACACAGCTTGATCAAGCCAACAGGACAATATCCTCTGCAAAAAGTAGAGATGTAATCCTGATGCCACTGAACCGGACCACCTTCACCTACTAGCTGTACCTAGAAATTCTGTCCATAAAGGTTATAGACAGTTGAGGACAAAGGACAGCCCTGACAGAGTCCAACTCCCATTTGAAAAAATCTGACTGGCAATGCAGACCAGAGTCTCGCTCTTAATCTCCAACCACCATTTCAAATCCTGATGCACTTGCTGACTTCAAGAGTGAGAAATCTTTTGCTCTTCCTTTGTCATTTTCTTATTAACAGCTTACATGCTTTGGTTTCATTGATTTTCCTTGATTTTGAGTGTGTGTATTGAAGTTAAATGCACACTTAACCTCGTAATGCAATCAGGGATTATAAAGCATCATTGGATGTGCACACTTTTCATTGGCCAATCTGTCCCCTGCTCTCTATGAATCTGAATACTAGTCTTAATTTTCTCTTTGGACCACATCAGTTAACTATTATTTACCTTCAAGCATTTAAATTGTACTTTGAGGCTGCAGTCATATCATAAGCAGCATCCGAGGAAAGTAATTTATTACGTGACGAGAGTGGTAATGTTTTCTTGGCAGGGCTGTATCCTGTGGATATAGTTGGTTTTGCATTAGATTTGGATGATAAATTTCATACAAACATCTACATTACAATAACACAGATATTGCAAGTTTTTCTCTCTTTCTACACAATCAATTACTATGCGCTTAGAGCAT
>JAOWBL010000004.1:10911334-10951993 GCA_028564865.1 Zenarchopterus dispar
TATATATATATATACATATATATATATATATATATATATATATATATATATATGTATATATATATATATATATATATGCATATTTCTTAAAAATGTGAGTATATGGACCGAAGCATCAGTGGCAAAAACTCAACATTGATCATACAGTTTTATTTTTATCCTCAAATAATTAAGATCTATTTTAAACAATGTCTTCACTACAATGATGAAACTGTGTTCACAATAAGAAAAACACCCACAACTAATGACAGCCTTTTCTCTTCTTAACAATCATTTTCATTAAAAGTAAAATATTTGACACTGACATAAGCCCTAAATTAAAAATACAAAGAAAAGACATCCTAAAGGTAAATTAGTGCTACTATATATTTTTTTAAAGCAATTACTTTTTTAAAATTTTATTCATGTTGCACATATTCAGTTCTCTAATGGAATGCAGTGAGGCTTTCCTGAGAGTGCAGTGTGAGTAACTACTGTTAAATGATCTTGATTGCAGAATAATTTTAACCTTTAAAAATGACAAAACCAAGCCTGATGTCAAGGATGGAGCAAGTGGTTAGTTAATGCTAGATCATGCTTAAAGCACAGTGAGAGGATTTTCCTGTCTGTCCTTTTCTCTGAGGGCATGTGACACACTGTCCTAGTTTCTACTTACTATGACATAGATGGGACTTGATATCTCATTACTGCAAAAAATAAAATGAAAAAAAAATGTTGTAATTTGTAACTTCAGATTTAGGATATGTCCCCCTCCGTGACATCAACGGAACGACGTAAATAGAGAGGCAAAGCCGGTGTGATTTGCAGCCCTGAGCTGCCCTTGGATTCCATGTCTGCAGCCACTATACTTGTAAATCACGTCTGCAGGACTGTTGCTGCAAATGAAAAAGGGAATGATTTGTGTAGATAACTTAACCTCTGCTGTAAATACTGGCTGTAAACTCTTACAGAGGATTTTTGGGCACTGACAACTCCTAGGGATGTCCAGTGAGGAGTCTAATCGCATATCAAACGTGCAGCTGAACCAGACCCCATCATGAGATGGATTTTTGGGTCAGGATTTAATGTCATCACATTATGTTCACATTTTGTAAGCCAGAGAGTTCACGGACATGTGGTGACATATTAAAATGTTTTTAAAATATTTTCCATGCCATTCCTACAACATGATGCTAGCAACTTTTAAAAGTATCCCTAAAAATGATATTAAAGCACTTAAGTCACCAAGACAGATGTGTGGCTTTAAATTAAACCATTTGTTGTAATCACCTGTTTTTATCCTTCGTGACCTAAGCAGAACTTCACCCGAGAAATGTAATCCCTTCATCTTCGCTTCCCCCCCTTCTCATCCTATTTTTATCCTTTACCATGTGTGCGTCTTGCAGCCGCTTCCTAATCAGACATGTTAAGTTGTTTGACTTCAATAATACTTTAATCAGAGATTTTATTTTATGAGATCTATAGCAGGAGAGGATGTCAGGTTAAGAAGTGGGAAGGCAAACATAAGGTGAGGTGGCGATAGGTTGCGATTCCTTGGAAAAACGTGTGCTCTATTTGTAGGAGATTCTTAGGTTTTTGGAAGTATCTGGAAAAGAATGCTGCAGCTGCTATAAATTATACTCCCACAGCCATTCACCGACTGATACAGTGATGGGTGAACTCTGACTCTGGTCCATTTACCCATTCTGTTATCTGTTATCTTTTGCTGCTTTGTCATCCCCCTAACAGTCAAAAAGAATGTTGGTAGCAGCTATTAATTAACCTGCAAATCAACCAAATTAACTACGTCTCTGTGCCATATTGTCATTGATCCCCTGTTGGTGTACAAATCTTCTAAGATCACTGTAGTGTACTCCAACTTGATCCAAAAGACACAATTCTGATGCACACATTTTTTAAATTTTATTTTGTTTAATTATTTTAGGCAACAGTACCAGAGTGTTCAGTCTAGACAGTCACCTGATGTGCCGCTATGCTACCATCAATTTGATAAATTAATTTAGCTATGAAATTTAAAAAAATATAGATAAAAAATTTTAATTGATAATGCAAATTAAGTTAAGTAATTACTGATAATTATTACTCTTGATTACTGTACAAGGCAGCACAGTGACTTAGTGGTTAGCATTGTTTCCTCACAGCAAGAAGGTTGCTGGTTCAACTCCCAGGGGTGGCAGGACTCCTTCTGTGTGGCCCAATTCCTGTAATGAGCTGGGATATGCCTCCAGCAGACCCCCGTGATCCTGTAGATGGATTCACCGGGTATAGAAACGGGATGCATGGATTATTGTACAGACTGTACTGAACAACCTTTTCCGGGGCGTACCCTCTTTTCAGTTGTTGACAGCCGAAATGGATGGTTGAATTATTTAGTAGAAGGTTTTAAATATTCTGTGCATTAGAGGATTAAATTAATTCCTTTAAGTATTTTCAGGTTTCATAAAACTGTCTAACTGTCATATTTTCTGTCTGTCTACAGCCTTGAGGACCTAAAAAAAAAAAAAAGAATTGAACTAACGTAAATGATAATCGAAGATCTCTGAATTAAACAAAGTTTTTTTTTTTATTGAGGAAATCAATCATTAAAATATGCAATATACACAATGTTCTGTTTTTATGTTTTTTGATATTATACCAACCAACTTAGTCTTGGCATGTGCTGCTCTGTGTTCTGTAGCAGTGATATTTAAAAATCTTTTTTGAAATACGCAAACAAGGTGAAGCATTAAGGCGCAATCCTTACATGATATTTCCCTCTTGTTTAACATTTGGTTAATGTCAGAGTCTGCTGAGCAGCCGTTTACATGGCCCAAATCACCCTCTGTGGCAACTTCGGTCACAAGACAGTTGCAAGAGCTTCAATTCTCATCATCAGCCACCAACCAACAGGATTTAAAGGAGGCCCGGATATAAATGCCAGTCACTGCTCAGGTGAAGATACTGCCACTGGCAAAGTCAAGAAGTTTAAAAGCCTTATCAAAGGCTGTTTGTGATAAGGTCTTGCGCGCAAATTAAAGGGTCACAAAACAAGGTTTCTCCAATACCTGGAAGCGGCATGACAAATATGAGTTACAGAAAGTCTTTTAAACTGTTTAAGTCATTTAGCTGCCCAAGGACTGATTTCAAGACATGTAAGAGACACCTACAGGTATTAAAAAAGAAAAAAAAGCATCAAATGATTACACTGTATGTACCTAACTCACAAAAATGTATCCAGCACACATCCAGACCTTCTCTGTACACACACATTCTTTACATTTCATTTTTACAATTTACAAAATTATTTAATTAAATTTTAAATCTTAAACTGAGTGCAGGCAATTAGAATTAAAACCTTGCTCAGTAGCTTGCAATAAAATTTCATCATTAATGAAATGTCTTGGATGATATCTCAGCACAAACCAAATACAAAGAAACACTAATCACCCTAAGTGCCCCTCACATGCACCCTGACACTACAGGAGAACGGGGGCAGAGCCGAGAGCCCACTCCCAGCTGGAGGTTAATCGGATCACATAAAAGCAAAGCATATCTCATCTTTCATCACTAGGCAACACATTTATGCAGCGATCGATAGGGGAATCATATTTTCCCCTTTCAGAGAAATGAGGGAAAATGAAGTATTGTGACCCGGCCCAGATGGATGGGACAGGGCTTCAATTCTTTCAGATATCAGCAATAAGTCTAAGACTCATGTTTCTTCAGAACTTGACTTGTTTTCACCTCAGGTAAATCTTACGGTCTCTTTAGTGGCATAAGAGCCTCTGGGTTGTGTCAACAAAGTATAAGTGTGAACACAGGGAGTTTAAAGGATGCTTATCATCTTTCTCTCCCAAACATCAACATCTCATCTCACCCAGGAAACTCATACACTTCATAAGAGAAGCTATACTCTTAGAAATGAGGCCAAAAACAGAAGATTCACTTTAAGGAAGATTATGCATTAATTCAGGCTAGTGTTGTTAAATTGAATTGAATTGAAAATATTATTTCTCAGAAATCCCTCCTAATGTGATACATGCATTTGAAAATGATATATATGTTTGCAGTTCTGCTCTTGAATAACTAATTAAGTAAAATGAAGGAGCCTGAAAAGATTATTAAAACAATTTTGATGACAAATTTGATTAGTCTTTGAACATTTTTACTGCCACAAGCTTGCTTAGTGTGGGTCACCATGCTCCTTTTGTAACTCTTTTTTTTTAATGCTCTTCAATACACGGATAAAATCCCAGCATTATCACGAAGGACACAGCAAAAGAAAGAGTTTAAATTTCCTAATTTTCTCTGCGGGGATGAAGATACATACAAAAGCCTGTATTGCAGGGTCTGAAGAAAGCTGAAAATTTGATGTTTGTAGGCTGTCATTTCTTAAATAACCAGTGTGTTGCACCACAGGTGACCTCAATTTGATCCAAAAGGTAAGTGCTGCAAATGCTGACAAATCCAGCCTCCATCTCTGTTTGCTAGAAAATAATATATTTCTGTTTTAAAGGAATCTGAAAGAAAAAGGGGCTGAAAGCAAAATTGCCCATTTGGGCATTAGTTGTGCACAGCTGGAGAGATATTTAGCAGCTTCTGAACATTTAGTTGCCTGCTTTAAAAACATTTGATTCTGTATGGCTTTACATTAGTCTGGCTGAGGAATTGAACTGCAGCAACGAGCAGCATTTTGCCAGTTGTGCAAAGAGGTAAAGGGGGAAGTCAAAACTTTCTGCCTTGAAGACACATTTGGGACACAAATGGGCATTTTATGACACCTCCATTCTGCCCGCTACCTTTTGGGCCGACTGTTGCGCATTGTACAATGTCAGAAAGAGAGGAGGGGAAACGACGGCACAGGGACTCACAAAGGAGCCTCTGGTTGTTTGGATGAGATGAACTAAGAGACGATAGTTCTTGAAGGGACGAGAAATGTGCTGAGCAGAGCAGAGCAGCAGTTAGCCTTCGTATGAGGGCACCCACAGGGGTAATTGTAGCTTCAGCTTTAACTGTGCGGGCTCAGCTGTTGTCATTTAGGACTGCAGATTGCCTCTTTGAGCTCATGAATGTGACAAGATCTTTTTTTTTCTGACTGAAGTAACAACACTGAAAGCAAAATCAAGTAAAAGTAGTGACGGTGACAGATGATGCGTTGTGTGCCCCATGTCATAAATAACAATGACTCTCTGCACATGGTAATTACAGCATGTCCAAAAGAATCCATTTGAGGAGTCCTGTGTATTCTTCCACACTGGGGATTCTTTTTGTGTGCAAATATATAAAATCAGATGCAGTTAAGTGGGCAGGAATAATGCAGTGAGTTGGCAAATAAGGGCAGTGTGAATAATGTTCTGGCATTTCCAGCAAGGTTACACTGCAAAAAAAAAAGTCACTGGGGTGCAGAGAGTGGCACCACAACAACTTTAGAAGCTCAAACACACCAACCATGACATTAACTGTCAATATATCATAAGGAGCTTGATACTTAATCACTTTATATGCTACCTTTTTAAATATAGAGAAACAATGTTGACACAATAACCTGCATGATTAAATGTACTTTATGTGCCACAACACTGATACATTTAAATCACGAATAATCATATTCTAATTTTAGAAAAAAATGCATACAGGAAAAAGATCTGAACAGATTGTGGTTTCCAGTGTGTTCTAGTGCCAAGATTTTATTGTATATAAATGTGAAACTCTTCAAAGTTCTGCTCTTAAGGACCCCCACTTGAGTATGGCTCAGTCTTTACTCAAGCTGTGCAAAGTTCCCTAGTCAATGGACATAGTCAGTTGTATTTCATGGTAATATAGTTTGAACTATTTATCAGCTAAAGAAATAAATAAACTCAGACTGAACTGTATTAATTCCATGCTCTGAAGGACATTCTGCTCTTAAATGTGAGAAATAAAGACACTCGACACTTGCTACAATATTTTTGCAAAGTTTTAGTTCACTAAAAATGAACTAAAGCTTAATTTCACAAGAAAAAAGCAAAATATGTATGTCATTTTAGGACCTGGTAAAGACTACATGAAATATTGTTTTAATGCAGAATCAAGAACAAAAATAGGGATTACATTTTGCTCACATCTCATTATCACAGAAGTAGAAGGACAAGAAACAGGCCTTTTGTGATGACAGACGACTGAGGTCTAGAAGAGCGAGGAGGAGCATATAAGTGAAATGAATGCATCTGGAGTTTCAGCTTACAGCCATACCATCCTCATCATGACCCAATCTCGTCTGAACTCGAGTTTCATACACTTTCAAGTTTAATTTGCATGACTCAGAATAGACAACACACCTGATTCCAACATCTCACTGTTTTATGTATTTTATCTATTCTTTTTTTCTCTTTTTTATTGTTTCTACATACGGATTTTTCAGTTTTGGTGTCTGAGAATTTAGCATGCCTGCAAATGATTTAGAGCCTCTCTGGAAAACTGTAGCTATCAAACAACCTGCACAAACATCGCATCACCTGAGGGCCTACTGTGTTTAGCAGTAGCTGAGCTACTACAACATAGCTTATCCTTGTTAGAGTGACAGTACTTTTCAAAAGATTTGTGACAACAAGCATTTCTTTGAAACTCTTTGAGCCAGCATTCAAACCTCACATTTGTGCTTTTCATCCATAAAATTGCAGTTTTCAAGTTGTACGATGAAATTGCAAACTCTGGCCAACAGCGCTTGCATCAGCAGCAGAAAGCGAGTCCTTCTGCACATTTTTGTGTAATTCATGCCATTAAAGCAAATCTGAATCGAAGTCCCATGATCTGCCAGCTGCCACTAGTTGCCATGCAACCAGTAGCTCTCTGCGACTTGTCACTCCTAACCTGCCAGATGCTTGTTAAGGGACTGCAGTGTGACAGTAGTTGAGATGTAATAACTATAGGCTTTAGTGACAACCCTTATTTCCCATAATGATGGCTGGGTTGGATGGAGTAGTTACTTCTCACTTAATCAGGAATGTGTCAAGTTTGCTATTTTATAATAACTTAGCCATCAATTAAGCCAAATGTTTCCCTTTTTTTGGCATTGGCATATTAAGACTGTAAGTCATAAACATATTACTTAAAATATCAAATAAAAAGAGGTCATTTTATGAATGAAATGCCCTGCAGGCGTATACATTTAAGTGCCTGCATGGGGAGTGCAATTAATACCTTTAGCAATGGAACCAGTTTACTACATTTCCACCATTGGCCTGCAGGTCACATTTTGACAATCTGTGCTTACCATAGCTATACCAGGAAAAAGGTCATATTTTGAAGTACATTTATTTTAAAACTATATCCCAATATGTTAGCAAGGAAGTCTGGCTGTGATTGTCATTCTTTTTTAACAGCTCAAGGTCCTGTATCTGTTGCCTGGTGGAGGGAAAATTTAAACATATTGGAGGGGTGCTAGGGCTTGTGGGTTGCAATCTCGTACATGTAATATCATATATGTTGTGATTTATAAAGTTAGAAGAAGAATTTCCAATGATCCAAGCACATAAAATAGAGATATAATGCACAAAAGAGTGGATTATATTGCCAATAAGACTGAGATAATGCAGTCTGTTCTTACAATTGATTTGTCTGGTCATGAATGCACTCATCCATGTCATAAAATGGCATTTTTCTGCTATAAAATTGAAATATATGTGAGAAATCCCTGTCAGTCTGTAGATTTATGTACGTCTGAATGCATGGTTATGCCTATGCATTTGGCAGTCTGAGGATGCACACTTTGAATTCCCTGTAGACCACTGACATGCAGCTTCAGGCAAAATCTATCAACAGATCTCTAGAACCTGAACTAGTATGCACCCCACTGGTCAAACTGCAGATGATCAGAGGTTCAGACTCTAAAATTCTAACTGTGATATCTCTAAGTATGGCCTCAAAGCATTTTTGGAGAATTAAGGAATGGTGGAGAGAGACGCCTCAAGCAGAGACTCTGTGCACTGTGCTGATCAGTGGCACTGTAGGAGAGTTGTGTGCCTCTGACAGCAGCGAGCTGGTAAACAGCTTGGAAGAGAGGAGCCTGGTCTCCCATGGCCGCGAGGAAGTCCATCGCGCGCTCCAGCAGGAGCCAAGGGAGAGAACAGTCATTTTGTGGCTGCTCAGAAACTCTGAAATTAGATGAACTTAGAGGTCTCTCCTTGCAACGAGAAATGCTCGTGGCATACACGTCTTTATACGTATCATCGCCCCAAAAAGTGCCACAGAGGATTTTGAATCTTTGAGTGAGTCTAGTGGTGAGAGGAATAAGTAGGAAATGGAAATAAGGATTCCAAGAAAACAGTAGTCTACCATTTTCTCTCAGTTCTCAGGCCCAGTTTTATGTGTATATTTGGAGGATTTTGTGATAAACAGAACTGTAAGGTTTAGGTGGATAATTACCTTGGGTTTTTGGTGACAAAAGGCCTTTTTAGAGAGTTTCTTTGTGACATTTTCTGATGTTCCACATCATAAAAACGTTCTATAACTATAATATATCTGAAATAAATGAATGTAAGAGTCTGACACTGTTATTTCATCTTCCTATAGATGGCACCATGTGTGAATGTTACCTTAATTGTTTTGATCTTTGCACCTGTTTCACATGAGCAAAAGCTGTGTGGGTGCTTCACTATAAAATGATATATAGTGTAGCACCACAGATGATTGGAAATAAAGACTACTGAGCTTGGAGACTCCTCAGCAATCGACATACTCTTGACTTGAGAAATGTGAAAAACTTTTTTTAACAAGCCTGAACTGCAAAAAAAAAACAAAACAAACATTTAAACTATGCATATAATTTTCTGATGTTTGTGACACGTAGTCTATAACTCAACCTACAACTCAACCTGAGGATCTATGTAGCACCATAAAAGCTTTTAAAACTCAGCTCTTCTGAGATATCAGCGAGCTTACTGCCAACCCAGAAGGCAAATAGCCAACGTCAGGACAAACTGCTATTTTAAGCCTCTAACAAGACTCAAAAATGTCATTCCACTTAAGCGCTAGTGTTGATACGGTCCCCAGAGTTGAAATGGGATAAATCTTTGAGATCACCATGAGAAGGGGAATCCTGGAAGTAAAATCAGCAAAGCCAGCAGAGACAGACTCAGCTACCATATCACAACATAGCAGGCAGCTAAATTTTCATTCTTTTTTTTTCTTCCAACACCATCTGCTAATCCACTCCTTTACACATGTTTATTTGTCTTTACTTTGCTTTAATCCAAGTTCTGAACAAGTCATAGCACAGTTTGAAGCATTTGTTTCTTCTCTTTGTCCATTCCCAAATAATCACTTTTGTCATGTGCACGGTTATGTGCCATTTCTCATGTCTCTTTTGTCTGTGAAATATGGTTCTAGAGACAAGTCAGGGGCCAAGTTGATGTAAGATGTTTAATGTGTGAACCAATTTTAGATGCAAGATCACACAAAGAGAACTGAGAAATAACAGGGAAATTACTTTAAGAATCACAATTACAAACAAGCAAGTCAAGAGTGACTGTAGAACTTAAGATAAGATGAAATAGTCTTCAGTTGTTCCAAACTTGTGATGGACTCTTATTACATAGGCTGCTTTGCAAGTACAACTACAAAAAAATATAGACTAATAGACAATACATCAAAAACAAGTTGGGTAAGTTGATAATTACACTAACCCTGATAACTATAAGCAGTTGTTAAAATCACTTAGAAATGTTCCAGTGGCCTGGTTAAAAGTAAAAGCTGTAATGCCTACATCACAAGATCAGAGAAGGCAAACAGGAAATTGTGTACTACAAAAATGAAAAAAAAAAATACTGATAAACATAATTAACATAATGACTTGGATAACTTTTGCAATCAAAATTTGCTTCAAAAGATTACTTTTCCATACTCTTGCCCCAAAAATGAAAAGTGAAGTAATTATGTGTGGAAAAGTAAAACCTTTAATGTGATTAATATTTGAAGCATAATACAAGGACACACTGTGTGTTATAAGCCTCACTGTAAACAACACCATAATGTAAATGGTCAGTATAACCATTTTACTAGAATCTGATTCGTTTCAGAGCAAAACCACAAGAAATGGCTGCTGATCTTGAAAGAGCCCTGCCAGAGCTGAAATAACAAGGAAAAAAAAAACATTTATGGTTGCAAATCAAGCACCTGCTGTTGGATATTGATTTAGGTTGCTGGAATAAAAGCAGCACACCAATGAGAAATTATTGAGGACTCACATCTGCATCGATTTGTGTTCTTGGAAATGAGTCAAAAGCAAAAACTGCTTCTGCTGTCTCATAGCTTGATCTCACACTCTTGCTATCAAGTTCACAATCCAGGGATTATCAATTCTCGCTACAACTCTCATTGTTAGCATGATGCAGGGTGCTTATTATGTGGGAAAAAGAAGTGAGATCTTTGATCAAAATGCTGAAAGCAGACCTGGACAAAGCAATAAGTCCTGTGATTTACTGAGAACTGCAATGACAACACTTACATAGTTTCTCTCTTAAGTTACTCTATTAGTATGTGGATGATGGCATTTGTGCTTCCATGCATTGGTATTCATATCACATGTCTGAGTGTCCAGAAAACAGAGCAGGCTCTCAGAGAGAAAAGCACTCAGTTGATCAGAGCACATCAATATCTAAGCTGCCTATGATTGTCTCAAACCTTACTGGGAGTCCAGAATGATTTTCCCAAGTTAATTACCTTTCCTAAATACAAGAGAAAGAACTTGCTTGTTTATGTATGTTTAAATCGATCTGCCAAGGAGTGTGTGGCCCTGGACAAATTCAGCATATCGACAAGGGGTCTGGTAAAACAAAGACTCTACCTGTCATGGATCATGGCTCAGGATGAAATATAAACCAAACTGGGTGGCCAGCTAAGAAAGACAGGAGGTCCACAAACAAGCAAAATAAGTCTACACATTTTTTTTTCATCAGTAACTGCAGCTCATTTACATGCAGCAGGACTCATCTTGAGCGGGTAGTTGTTTTTTAACAACCCAGCTGAGCAGTTCATCATATTGGACATCGTGTCTTGCAGTTCTTGGCAGCTTGGTGTAGCTCTCCTGGCCCCTAGCAGGCTCTTTTGTTTTTATATTCTCGCTTTAGCAGCAAGAGCCATCAAAGATAAAAGCACAGTTGCTTTTTGTCACACAGAGACAACAGTCATGAAATTTTAACAGCTTGAAGTACTGATCTTGAACGCGGAGGAAAAAAAAGTAGTCCCTGAGCAGAAGTCAAATTCACTGACACAGTTTCAGGCAAATAAAATGCACGAGTCAGTCTATAAATGGAAAGATTAGTCTTCTTACACTGCCTCACATTGAGAGATGATAAAAATCAATGCATAAACATTTTAACAGCCACGGTATACTTATTTGTAACTGAGGACATTGCAGTGCTGGTTTGGAGCCAGTTCCTGACTCTAAAACCTCAACAGGAAGAACGAATCACATAAGTCATGAGCTGAAAGTGGGATTGTGGTGAATACAACGACTAAAACTCTATAAAAATCATGGAGGCTAGAAAAAGTATCAAGGTCATTCAAAGACACCAACAGTTGCTTGAAATGCTCATTATGAAGACTAACTGGTGGTAATTAGACTTTGAGTTGTCATTTAAGGTTCTGAGAAATTACAAATTGGTAAAAGAAGACAAACTTTACAGTCCCTGTAAAAGATAAATTGTCTGTCTGCACTGTAGCCATTTTAAAATATTCTGATGACACTAAACAAGTCCAGTAGGGGAAAGACATTTACAGTGTCATAATATTCTGACACTGTGTCTGTATTGTTACACCTGAAAAAGCAAACTACACCTTTCACAATTCTTAAATGGTACTGGCATAAACCTGGGATCAGCACCTTGGCCAAGTTGTTCATAAAGGAGTAGAAAAGAACACAGGAGGTCTGCTCCAAATGTCCACTATTCATATTAACTTCATGATGTTCCTTGCATGAGAGGATCTGTGGCCCAGCTCACTAAGTAAGATTCAGGATACCCCCTTGTCTGGTCGCCAGCCCATTAAGCAAGCGATTTCTTTAAATTCTTCCCTTCTGGCCCCACAGTGGATGACTGTGTTCTACATATTGATTTGACATAGGTTTCCTTAATTCGACCGTATCGAACAAGTAGCTGGGGAAAAGGGGCTGTTTGGTATCTTGCTCAAGGATGCTTCGGCACATGATGGAGTTACAGATTGACCTGGCAAAGTTCCGGTTGGAAGGTAACTGACTCCACCCACCACGCCACATTCAACCCTGTCACCAGCCCATTAAACAAAGAGAATGATCATGCATGCTCACACTCGCACTCACACCTGCAGTTAATCTAAAATCACCAGTCAACCCAGTATCTATGTTTTATCTGAGCTGTGGGAAGAAGCTGGAGTACCAGGAGAAAGCCCATGCTGGTCCAATGTACAGCACAGAAACTCACAGCTGGAATTTCAATAGGAAACCTTTTTGATGTAAAGAGACAGTCTTAATAACCATACCTCTAGGACACAACCATAAGCTGTGGTCTAAGAGCAACATAGTATTCCAATTTTCACGCTTCATAAATGTTTGTTTTGGATTTTTGCATTACAAATTAAATCATTTCTGACATGCTGTCAAATGTCTGATATACATTTTCAGTAATTAGTATATTAAATAAACTTGCCATCAAAAAAATTAAATATGAACCCAAACAAGAATTAAAAAAGGCAGATATTTTGGGTTCAAAGTATATGTGAGCCCAATCTCATTTCCAGAGATTTACAGAGCTCTTCAGGCATCCTCACTGTAATTTATTTCAGTGTGAATAGACATTATTGTGAAAAGCTAAGTTTCTTGAGGTCCTAATTTAATCTCTGTCATATATATTTATGTCAGTATCATAGATGTATATAGTCACAGTTACCTTTTTAACCATAACTTGACTGCTACATTAAAAGTAGCAGTCTGCCCTTTTTAAGCTTAATGCTCTCCTCTTCCAAAGTACAATTCATCATGAAGTCAAGTCAGATAGACATAAACATGGGGAAGGTTAATAATAATTCTTCAGTCTGAGTCTTTGCTAACAAGCCACAGTGAAAATCTGAAAAAAAATAAAAAATAAAAAATTTTCAGACCTTGGCAGTACCAAACAGAGACAAGCTTGTGTTGTTTTAGTTTTTGATTTGGAAGTTGCTTGAGAAAATCAAAAGTATGAGCTCGAGCAAAGACTTTTTTTTTCATGATTTGTTCCCTTTAAGCCAAACTATGTCATTTTTTGTCTCAAACCAACCTTTACACTTTGTGCTACATTTTATTTTACGAAAAGTGCTTTCTAAAAAAAGTTTGATTTGATTTAGTAGACTATGTAATTTAACTTACAACAAAACCATTTTTCCCCCAAAAAAAGAAGGGGAGGCATTATTTTAGAATGGTTTTATAACATAAATGGCTAATTAAACTCAGAATAACCACTAAACCTGCATTTTTAGTTCCAAAAGAGTTTGTTAATCACAATGGCAACATGGTCCCTAAACCTAACCTCGTAAGTGTTAGGCTGTGTTTGGGTTATGTTGAATATTAAAGCCCATGGTTTAACAAGGCTGTTGAACATGATGACGAGGGGAATGCTTGCCAGTCAGTGTACAAAGTTTGTCTTAAATTGTGGCAACACCAAGACAATGGAACGGATATTGAAGAGAAAATATTTATAAACACAATAGTTATATTCAGCTCAAAATGCATACATTAAACTAATGCATTGGGATCCTGAGAGGACAATGGCTCGATAGACATGCCTCCAGAAATTCTAGCCATTATGGTCATTCCTGTTTGGAAGCTGAGAGCTAGCAGCTCCACACGAGTGAAGGGGGTGGTGCAGGACCCCACCCTGTTTTATGGACCTCTGCCTTCTTCCTGCTGACTTCAGTATGAATACTGTCGAATGACACAGTGACTGAGCCATTGTTCAATTAAACAAAAAAACAACAAACAAAAACAAATGAATCAAGAAACATGCCGGTCTAGGTTTATGATTCTGAATAAATTCTTACCATTTTGAATTAGACTTTTTAATTTATTTTAGTTGGTTTGTCCTTTTTGGATTCCCACTGAAACAAGACAGAAATAAAACTCATGACTGATCATTTGGACATTTAAGTGATTCTTTGTCAGTTTCTTTGAGCCTGATATGCAGCTTTTTAATATGTTTCATTTTCTTCTTTCTCTAATTTTGAAATGTTTTTTGTTGTTATAATTACCATGATTTTGACACTCCTTTGATAACAACTTCATAACTTTGCAGTGAACCCTAACTCAACCCTGACTTAACTCACATGGAGTTGAATTCAACACCACTATTGTGGAAATAACTACATCAGGTTTACTTGGCGCAGGTCCAGAAAAGGTTGAGTTCAGGGTTTGTCTCAGGGTTTGTTAAACCACCTTTCTGGAATAAACCTCAGTTTTGGTGCAACCAAACAACAATAGAGTATAAAAACAAAAAGAAAATAAAACTGTGCTGGAACACAAGACATGCAAAGAACCCAGCTGTCCCCAAGGAGAAACTAGGTGATTAAAGATCTGTCAAAAATGGGGATAAAATTGGGGTTAGCATAACAAAATTCCTACAATCTTTGCAGGCATTTGCATACCCACCGAGCTGTCCATCTGTGACTTAATATTGAAGTCTCTCAAAGGCTAAAGAATTGTGTCTCAAAATCTTCACAAGGCCATTCTTCATAGCTGAGCAATCTCTCCAGGGCTCTCATCCTCAACTTGGCATCTCTGTGAACTCATCTCTCAGCCACACAGGATGTTTCATGCTCCTCATTCAGTCAGAGATGAGATGGCTTCAAGGGTCATGCTGTTTTCAGTATGAGAGGTCCGCCGTGCTCAGAAATGGAGAATGTGAAGGTGTGGGCTTCCAATATATGTGTGTAAGTACGTGGACCGAATGTGCAGCACAAGTCATTGTTTGTGCAGATGTGGCTGAGCTGAGAACCCCAGAACATAACATGGAGCAGCTTTAAAGGATCTGTGTGTTCGTGTGTGTGTTCCATATCATGCACAGCCCCCCATAGAGATCAGTGGGGCATGTAGGGGAGTGCTTGTTCCTAACAGTACACAGTGCTGCTGAGCTGACAGCACACACCGTTCAGTGGTTTGGATGTGAAAAAGAATATTGGGGAGCTCAAGGGGAACTTGGATTACTACACACACACACACACACACAGACACACATGCGCTACCAAGTAGTTGTAGTGTCACTCTTGATCCTACTGACAAAAAGTTAGTGACATGTGTCTGAGTGAATACTTTAATTCACACACCACCAAAAAAATAATCATTATCAATCTGTTTGCAGTGTTTTGTTATCTAAAATTGTATTTCTAATCTTTTTCATGTATTTTTTTACTGTCCCTATTAAGGAAGACTGTTTTCATTTTTAATCTACTGCATGGTCTGTAACTATTGTAGAAAATGCAGGATAACATTGTCAGTGGTCACAAATTTTATAGCTGTAATAAAAATGTTGTCAGGCACAATTCGACCCACAATCCATGGAATGTATCATTTTTGAAACTGGACCACAAGAATCTTTTCAAAGATTACCTGGGCAGTCACACATTTTTGTGTGCCTGCACAGCTAATTTGGTTTTCTGGCTTCCTGCATAGAAGCTTTTCCAGCATATAGGTTATTAATTCTCACAGTTTGTTTACATTTATTTAGCACTACTTTAGTTCTATTTAACACGCCTGCATTTAGTTAACTTCTGTGTATTTAACTTTGTTAAATTTTATACTAATTTCTTTTCATGTTTTACCAGTTACTGGGGCATCCATTGGCTGAGAGTTGTAGGCTCTTGATGCAGCTGTTTCATATGAAGTGATTGGAGCCATACCAAGATCAGCCTCATCATGGGGGGAATGATATATTTAGTTGTGTTAATTATTTTGTTGTTCTTTGATTCTTGGTACTTTAGATAATTATGTCTTCTTAAGTTTAAGTAGCTGAACTGTTAAACTAATTGTTGTTGTTTTTTGTTTAGATTACCTGTTAGTATTAGTTTCCCCCGTGTGTCAGACTGGTCAGATCGGCCAGCATTTAAGTTTTGTTTCGTGTGTGTCAGGTCAGTTTGATTTTTGTTGAGCAGTTTGAAGTTACTTTGAGTTCTAATCACAATTTGAGTTTAGTTTTGTTCATTTGACCTTTTCTAAAGGGCCCTTTTTGTTGATTTGTATATTTTGTGCATTTGTGTGGGTGAATTTGAAAAAAAATCTTTTTGTAAAAAACATTTGTGTCCTCATGCTCAACCAGCTCGGTCCCTCACATAGCACAAAGATACCAAAACAACAGTAATGGGATAGTTTTAAGATCATTAGTCAAACATACTGACACAGCACGAGGACCCAGGAGAGGCATCACAGTGAATCGCTGGACACTAATACAGCCAGTAAACACCAAGACAACAGCACAGGATAAAGTCAGAAATAATGAAGTCTTTTTCCAACAGCTCTGCAAGGTCAAAGATAATTACAGCATCTATTGCCCAGATGCTAAAGATTTACATTTTTACAGTGTTATTGAGAGGGACATATTTGGTTACGTAAATACCTGTATATTTATCAAACAATTCTATTTTTAAAAAAGGATTAAGATATGCCAGCTTGGAATTTAAAGCAGCGAGTTGAGTATCATTTCTCTCTTCAATGAATAAAACTTTAAAGTCTTCATCTTTAAGTCTTCTGATTTTACATCTGACTCTTAATTAAATCCAGTATTCATCTTTAAATAAAGTTAGTCCCTGGTCTATTTAGAGTTAATATCAACACTTTTGTAAAACCTTTTCCTTAAATTTCCCTCATTTCCAGCATTGTGCACCTATCGTCTTTCAGCCTCACTTCCTCCGATAAGTTATTTCCTCACCGTCTTCATTTCTGCTCCCTTCTCAACCTCAGTTTCTGACTAACCTCCAGAGAAATGAGTTGGATCTGATTCCCTCAGGTTCCAGTCAGCAGGACATCATAGAAACCCTTCTATAGATCACATTAAAACTCTTACAGTCGCTCACACACAAATATACAACACAATTAACACAAAGAAATCTCTGTGCTTGTATAAAAGAAACTGTGCCTGGAACAATGCAACAGTTTCAAACAAATCATCTTCAAGTGAAACACCATGGGTATTGTCATAAACCCACTCTTTTTACAGACAACAAGGGAGACAAAGAAAGACGAACACAAGCCCATGCATTCATAAAAAGTAAGGGAAAGTAGCTCTGTCCCCTAACAAAGGCAACACTAACTTTGCATGACATGCTGAGAAGAAGCTGTTGGGACCAGCTGCCCTTCCCACTGCGCTCTGTTCACTACACTCAGTCAACAACAATCAATATTTACAGCCAGTCAGTGAAGATGCTCCCTGCCGCTAAAACTAACCATTTTACTGCACCTGCTGCCTGGCTAATTAGACACATTTATCTTTCATTTAACCATGCTTGAAGTGTGGGAAAGTCATCAAAGGCATGAAAGCGGCATTCTTTATTTTCAGACTATGTCAGGACCTGTGCCAAGAAAGATTTAAACCAATTATCCTTTTTACTTTTTTTTTTTAAGAGGGTGAGGGATAATTATGTTATGTCAAAATAAGCTACAACCCCCCCATGAAAAAAGAGTAAAATGAACAAATGATCAGATTATCATCACAAAAAAACAAAAAACTCACAATTATGAATTTGCATCTTTTATGACAACCAGAGGCATACACTTTACTACTACTAATAATAATAATTAATAATAATAATACTCTTCATTAATCAGGTCTAACTTTTCTTGTAAAACTCTAAACAGAACAGCTCAGGAAGCGCTTCTCTGTACACACTTCGAGGTGAGCATACCATGCTGCATGGTGCGCAGGCAAATGGCAAATAAATTGTGCATGTCTTATACCCAGTGCAGCACAACTTTGAAAGTAATGTTTTAATTGGATAGTTTTCATTTCTCCAACACATTTCTTTTCTGTTGCTGGGAGGTTTGGAACTCTTTTACATTATATTACCCCACCCCCACCAAAAAAAAAAAAAAAAAAAACCATAAAAAATTCAAAGAAAGTGTTTTGTTTTGTTTTGTTTTTTGTTTTTTAAAAAAAGCATTGTTTTAGAAAATCCGAAGACTATTTTACACTATTTTGCTAGTTTTAGGAATTCTATTCAATAATTTTTTCCTCCTACCGCATTGGCAACAGTGCTTAAAACAATACAATTTTGAGTAGATTTATTGAATATTAGGCTTATTTCTGTAAGATGAGATTTCATCTTTAATGTAATAACTAACATCAATCGTTGGGTTTTGTTAATGCAGAACCTTTAACAGAAAGCTGAAAGTGGCCGCAATCAGCCGCTGAAAACAAAATTTGCATTTCAAAGTAAAGTCTGTTAAGAAATTATTGGCTGCAATGCGAGGTGAGCTCAGTCCTTCAACTTGACACACAAATGCGTTTTTTAACACCACACCACTCAGTCCACTGATTGGAACAGAAGTCATTCTGCAGTTTAGTGTCACTTTATTATTCAGAAGACAAAGATATTTATGTCTCTGGACATGTTTCAATCAAGAGATGAAGCTTTTACACCAGTGTTTGTAAAAGTCTCTTGCAACCTTTACCATCGATGTCACACTGCACTGCTGTCCCTCTGATCCATTTCCAATAGTAACTCTACTTCAAGATGATAAGAATGGCAGTTGTGCTCATAAAAGTTTGATTTATTTACAAGCTTGTTGTAACAATAGCAAGTTTAGGTCTTGAGGAAGGGATTCCACATTGTTTATCACACTTGAGAGCTACTTTTGCAGATGAGATGTTGAGACTGTTTCCAGGTCGTGAAATCAAACAAACAGGATGCACATGTGTAAGTAATTAAGGTATTTTAAGGTTTAATTAAGGTACAAACAGATACACAACTGCCTTGGGAGGTCATTGGAAAGCCATGTAACAAATCTCAGAGCAGCAACTAGTTTAGTATTAATAAAAAACATCCAAAATGGCACGCAGTGGAGAAGGAACTCAGGTGAATTGCTGTTGTTGGTTTTGCAGTGACACTTGGACTTTGCTGTATGCATCATTGCATAAGGCCAGCCTGTGCCTTGCTGTAATTGGTTTGGTACATTCTGTACCAGTGGAAATGGCTGTTCATGGAAGGGGTATTATATTTTTGCACAGCGAATAGATATGTCAGGCTAAGAAAATAAGATTGTAGAGAAAAATGCAAAGAACAATCAAATAGTGATACAGATAGAGTTACAATCTAGGTAAATGCAGATCTTTATGTTACCAAGAAGTGTATTTTTTTTTTGTATTTCTTACATTTAATAAAGCTAAGCTCAAACAAGACACAATCTCTTGCTTTTTCTGTCTGAGATGCTTTCTTTTTAAATTAATCCATAACTCATCGATCAAAATGAACAGAAATCTGACATCACCAGACAGTTGAGTGAATAGTAGTTAGCAGAGATGAAGGTGGAGAGAGCCAGACAAATCAAACTGTAGCAGTATGGCATTTGGAAATAAATCTAATATTTAAAGAAAGTCTAAAGTGAATACTCTGATTTGTTCACAACAGACATTGATAAATGTTTCATATTGTGCATAATCATTAGATTTCCCTTTAGTTCTCAGTGCATGGCTACATCTCTATGGGTCACTTATTCCATTTTCTTGTTTTCATCACAATTTCTATTCGCTCCTTTTTCCTCTGTAATTATTCACAAAACAGGAAGGTATACATTGAGTTGTTTGTAAGAGCATTTTAAGACATAATGAATACCTTTTGTGTTTGAATAAAATGGAGCAAAACAAAATAAATCTCTTCTTTCTTTTCATCCAATTGATTTTGCATTGAAGATGAAAACTATATGAAGCAATTTGGCTTCATTTGCAATTTGAAACACCAGTGCGCATTCTTCTGGAGCCACTTTGTCATTTCTACATTCTTTCCAATAAATCTAACCTACTGTGAGTGGAACAAACGGAAGTCTCTGAGTCTGAAGTCTCGGTGATGTCAATTGTCTGCTTGAATGATTGTTGTTTCTTTTGTTGAATCTCTACTTCATCCTCGTTTTCATTTCTGTGTGAACTCGATTGTTCGTATTTGTTGCTGCTCTCAGATCTCAGCTGTGGTGAGTCTTGTACCACTGAGCAAGATAAAATCAGACATGTTTGAAAACATCTTGTCGGGCCACATTATCACACTATGTGGTCCAGAGCCTGTTCACAAAACGGAATAATCTGTCCCAAGGTGCAGGGATGGTCAACTAAGGTGTAGAATTACAGTTAAAAATCATCTGGTGTGACCTTGGTTCCCACTGCAAATGGAAGGGTTCTGCTGGGTAATAATCGTGCTGAGATAATAGGGGTTGCAGTGTCCTTCATCATTCTATTCATTTTTTTTTGTTTTGTTTTATTTTTTATTTTTTGTGAATCTAACCTTTTCAAAGTCCATATCCACAAGTATCAAATATTTTCTTTTTGCTTTGAAACTAGTATTTTTCTTCTTATTCATAAAGGTTGTTTGCACTAGTCCATTAGTGATGGAAAACATGCATTTAAAATAAAACATCTAGCAAAAATCACTGAAGTCACACAGCATCAGCAAAGCAAAGCAAAAATCATACTTTCAATCGAACATCTAATTATTCATGTTCAGCGCCGACATAATTGCAGCAATCAATTAAAGTGATGAAATTACATGTTTAAAGAGTGTTAGGCCAGAGGGATCAGACGGGTAACATGATTTAATTTAGCTGCTCATTATTCAGGAAATGATCTGCTGTGTCTCATAGTTATCAATTGGTAGGCGTGTAATAAAGGAAGAAACCGTTTGAGCCTGCAAGTTTTCTGTTAATACTATCCTTTTTCTAAATGTATGGCTGCCTTGAAAAGTTTCTTAAGTCCGCAGCAGGAGACTTGTGCTTGCACAGGGATCTGAATATACTAATGAAAAACACAAATCTCACATGTTGCTGCAGCTGTAAAGCCTCACTGTAGGGGATGACTATAATGTTAATAACAATAGATTCTGCTGCTACCAGGGCACATTTAGAAATGGAAAATGGACAAATGAGGCTTACATGTAGACAGAACTTCTTAATGATGTGTTTTGAAGCAAAATGAAGAATATTTATCACCAACATGAGGTGTTTCTGCATGAGGGGGACACATAATACACTCACAAACATGTGACGGGATGATATGAATTGAGTGGAGGTGGGGTACCACATGTTTCCGAGCAAAATGACTGCATATCCGGTGACAGCAGCAGGCAGACAATCTGTTTAAGGAACAGTCTGTAGAGTCACAGTAAACTGACAGCATCCCATTCTTCGATCACTGCTTCCAGTCAATATCACAGTCGGCACTAGAAATATTTATTAATGAGGGGGAAAGAGCAGATTTTTTTCAATCACTGTGTGCTCAATGGGCAAAGAGTAAGAGAGAAGGATGAAAGGAGCTGGCACTCTTACAAACCTGGATAGATTCTGCGGAGTTAATTAAGATAAAACGATTCAATTCTACAGAGATTGGGGCTGCGATTCAGCATGGCGGAGCACGTGGGGGCCACTCTGATTAGCAGTCAGCCAGTGCATTCCTCGACATTTTGATGCGAGACAATCTTTTGCATTTTCAATTACACACTCCAACAGCCTTCTAACTACCAAAACCAAGCTCATTTGCATGATTGAAATATAATTACGTTGTGCCAAAAACACAGTTCTGTTTTGGTTTCTTGTTACAATCCTTTTCAACGCCCCCGCCCCCCACCCCACCGTTCTGCTCCCTCGCTGAAATCAATCTCCAGTGACAGACTCGTAACTTAGTGTATCTAAATAAAAGTTTGACTCTCAGGGAAATAATAGAGCTAATGAGAACCCTTCTGCGTTAGAGTTTAGTGTGTGTGTGTGTGTGTGTGGGGGGGGGGAGCAAGAAAGAGAGGGTCTGAGAAGCAGAAAGACTAAGTAAGAAAAAGAATCTCTTGACATGCTGCTGCTCTGCATGCCCTCCTCATCTTCCACTCTGCTTAGTCAGGAGATTTACCAGTCAGGCCAGTAGAGGCAGAACCAGATGGCTGGTCTGACACTGTCATATCTTTACACGGGTCATTGAGCAGCTCTCGGACATTAGTCTGGTATCTGTAAGCAGCATGCTGGTCATTTCCTCTGGCAAAGGTGAGATTTTCTCACCTGCACACAGATGGTATTTACACATCTTTTCAATTAGGGAGGCTGATGAAACTCATTCAGCAAGTGGCTACTTGACTGTGTGTTTGTTGTGTGTACCTGCACATACATATATTTGAACATGCTGGATCAGCGCTTGCTTTTTGTTGTCTTTCGATAAATAGCTGGACGTTAATATCAAAACTTAACGAGCAACATGAGCAGCCAAATGCTGCATACGTTTTACCCAGATGGTGACAGCGCTGACCTGTAATAAAAGCAGTTAGCAAGCAGGAGCGTTGAGCGATAGTATATGAATAAATAAAAGATTGTGGAATAAACAGGCTCAACTGAAACCCTCCCAGTTATATTGCAAAGTTTAAGAGCAGAATAAATTGTTTGGAGAGTACAAAAGACATATTCTCTGTTGTGGATAGTTAAAATTTTATGTATTCCAACGACATAACTTTCTTGCAGACTTTGCAGTCTTTCAATTGACCAAACCTTGCATGCTTTCTTTACTTCTGGGAACAGTAGATTAATTGTGTTGCTCTGATCAAACTCCAATGAATTTACAAGAAGTGATGGACAGAACTCTAATTAACACAGGAATGCCCTTCATGTCCTGACTGACTGCCCTGTGCTGACAGAACCGGGCCTGTCTCAGAGACAACAGTGTGCAGTCCTAAAACCCAAGTGTCAGTTATTCTACAGGACTGAAAAGCCACTGGGTTGTTTTTTTTTGTTTTTTTTGTTTTTTTTTTCCTGAGTCAGATGCTGCAAAAAGCTTAAAATATAATGTAATAAGTCTGTTGTTTTTGTTGATAAAGCAGCAGCTGATGTGTGCATTTCTGTTATTATTCCATACTTAAATGTGATAAATGTAGCACTTTTGGACGCATTCTTATTGCCTTTTTCTTTTGGTGTTATATGATCTGTGGGCAGTGATGATAGGGCGCAGACCCATGGGATGCAAGCAACTACTACTGGCCAGCTTTGAAAGTGATTTGGGCTTCACTTTTGAGCAGGCTTTAGACTTTGCCTCAGGAGAAGACTAATTTTTATAGTAAATACACCCAAACTGCTTTTAGCATCTCTGTGGGTGGGGGAAAATAATATTTCAATCTGATTTGGAGAATGCTAAGTTAATTTATTGCTATGCACAAATTATTCAGAATAATTCAATTTCAGGTCAGGACTTTTATTCTCTTAGTCATATTAGACCTTATAAGCAGTATTCATATTATGCTTTTCGTCTGTGTTAAATCGTCAAATTTCCTTTGCAGATTGTTCTCTTGATTCAGAGTGCACAAGAAACATATGAGAAAATCAAATATTCCCATACACTCTGTGCTCACTGCATTGACTCCAATCGTGTCATGTATCTCATTTGAGACTGAGTCAAAGATTATTTGAAAATAGAAATAATATTTCTTGGCACCATAACAGATGTGCTAAGAAAGGGGCAAACTGCCAAAACTCAAGGAGGAGGCAACTGGTGTTTTTTTTGTTTGTTTGTTTGTTTGTTTTTTTTTCATTTTTTTTTTTTCATCAAAGGGACCAAAAGTAACCAGAAGAAGCTGCTGAGCACAACAAACTATTTTACAGAGGATTGGCAAGAGAAAAGACATTTCTTAGAAATAGAATAAAAGCAGTGCGGGGAGCCAAACTTGAGGAAGAAGGTGCTTGTTTTTGAGGGGAATAAATATTTTACCATTTGGTCATCAAGGAAAGTTGAAAAATGCCAGTGAAGATAAAACTTTTACAAGAGAATGCAACAAGTCTTTAACAAGTCTGTAAAGTCTTTAACTCTGGGACTCCTGGGTAAATGTGAAAAAAAATCTTCGTAGTTTTCCACAAGTATCTTACAAAATATAGGTCGCACAGTATTTTGGCGTCTGATACATAAAAAGTTAGATTCGTAGACCCTCTTGACCAAACATGCTTATTCACTTTTGTTCACAAATTTTCTATTCTGCACATATCAGGCGATTAGCAGCAGTCTCTCAACTACCTCGACTGTGTTGTCCATGAGCCACGTATGCTTGGAACATAATGAGTATTTATAAAAGAAATAAGATTTTACATTTAGCAACTTTTTTCTACACTCTTAATTTACAGTTTAAGGGTACTTATTTCAAAACATGACCCAGGGATGCTGTCATTTATTTAAGAAATAAATGACCTTTTTTTGTGAAATTGCAATTGCAATTCTTATATTCTAGTTATTTTTTCCTGTAATAGAAAGAAAATAAAGAAAGCAAGACCAATATTAAACATTCACATTGAAGACTTAAGTAAGAAGCTCTTTTTACCGGTGGAGTACACCCTCTTGGCATCCATTGCTGTAGATGGCTTTTATGTATATGCATGAGTGTGTGGGGGTATAAATGTGGACAAAGTGCTCAAATGATGGAATATCTATGACACCGAACACATTTGTGCACATAAGTGTATTTGCATGCATATATCCTGACGTTTGAGTATTTTTATTCCATGATGCATATTTGCAATCAGCAAACACGTGGGCAGGCACGAGCAAGCTCACATTAATCATCACTTGTTTTGAGTGAGCTTTTCTGAGGATAGACTCATTTCCCATTCAATGACAAGAAGAACCTGCCGAAGGCATTATAATGTTCCTTCTCCCCGGATCCATCAACATTCTTCTTCATTACGATGCCACAACACCACAAACATGACCTGAACCAATAAAATGTTCCATTAATTTAATCACAACAAAGAAAAGATTTCCTGCAATGCTTGTGCTTAGGCAAGGATTTGACACATTGTAACATTCTTTAGCTGGTCTAAATTATCATACTAAAGAAATAAAGAACAGAATTTCCTTTATTTCACACAGCCCCTCCTCAGATGGTTGTGAACACAGCAGAGCTGCATCAAAGGAGGGAACTGATTTATTTTCTGCTCTGCTTTATTCAGTCACCACAAGCACCCCCCAAGTTTATAAAGACACACATAATAATTAGTCTACAAAGACTTACTGAATATTCAGTGGTCCACATCCAGCGTCTCATTTGATCACAATGTGAATTAAAATAGATAAGCAGAGAACAACGTCTGGGGTTGAGTTTTGATTAGCCAAGCCAGACACCGTCGCACACAAAAATAGATAATTATATAGATATAATGAGAATAAATGATAACATATTCAATTTGCTTTCATACTTGGCTTTGAAGAATGACCCGTCCAAATCCATTCCATCACTCATGATATATTATCAACTTGCTTGATGATTTAGAGGGCTATTGCCATTCTCTGCACAAAAAAATTAGTCTTTCAAACCTTTTTGTCCAACTCTGGGATTATCCTACCATTATTTGTGTGCATATTTCTTTTTTTCCCTTTGTGGGGATTATTTAATGAAAGAAGCAGCTTTGACTCTGGATTGAAGTAGATGTGTCCCAGACGACGCTGAGCCACTGCAGCATCTCAACCACACCAGTGACTACAGGCACTCGTGTCTCCCTCTCAGTGACTGCTTGTCTGTGTCACGCTGCCAACAGACTCTGTGCCCTTCACTTTGTCCCAGTTCCCAGTTATGGAAAAGTGGAGAAAAGAATTGCATACAGAATCCTTTTCGGCACTGCAGGAGCTTATACTTGACAACATACGATTCCCATTGAGAAGACTTTAAAACCTCACCTGCTGAGCCGTCAATCTTCTCTTTTATTTTCCACAACTATTATTTTCCATAGGAATAGTACATTGCTAAATAATGGGAACAAAATATGATGGAAGAAAATCTGAAAATATGCTGAATTTACCTCAAGTATTTTTGCACAGGAAGCATGCATGTTGCATGCACTGCAGGGTTTGCAACAATGCATGCATGTTTTCATCCCTTTTTCAACAGTAACAAATTTTAAACATTCAATCCTACTCATTACACTGGATAAAAATCACAATAAACTAGCACTCTTCTGAAAATTATAAAGAAAAAGAGTTGTCAATTTATTGTCTCTTAATTAGTCACTCTGTTGATAAGGCTACTTCTAACCCCTGTTATTAAAAAATACTTATAAACTAATAAATTACTTATAAATTACTTACTAATACTTATATACTAATAAAATTGGGTAGTCTTATTCAGATTCTGAGTTTGAAGTAATAATATATTAAACAATGATTTAACTGTTTGTTCATTCAATATGCCAAAGTGGATTTGTTTAAGAAAGGAATCACAGCCCACAGCATGAATGAAATATACCTTTTTCAGATTTGATGCCTTGACACTGAATGTCTAATCTGGTCTAAAAATACTGGCTGAATCTGCTTTCCGGCCCACCTAATTAAACCGTTACATCCATTACAAAACCATGAGTGTTTAATATAGCAACGTGAGCTTTAAATGTGAAAGCTGCATGGTTTCATTCCCCAGCTTTGATGAGCAGACATGACTCTGCGAGTCTGCACTGCTGCGCCGGTGGAAATCCAGCCAGGAAGTGTTAGGTCATCAGAATCCAGTGATTGCAGTACCCGCCTCAAAAAACCTCAGGAGGATGGAGCACAAAAACTTCTCTAAATGTAAATCCAGCCTAATGAGTTCACCATGGCATAATTTGATCGTATCTACATATGAAAGAACCTCTGCCCTGTAGAGCATCACGATGGAACTGATAGTAATTAACTTTACACACTGGAGGAATATCCAAGCTTGAGGTGAAAACTGCTCCAAAAATGGCAAGGTAAAATTGTGCAACATGTATGACTGCACCAAAGACAAATCAAACGGAGCAAACATGTTTTGAAGAAGAGCAGACCATGAAAAAAAAATCTATTTGATGTGCAAGCTTTAAGATATCACATTTCCTCAGTGTAATAAAGGGTGATCTGTATTCTGTTTTTGTCAGTTTCACATCATGTATTTTTGATCAATTTCTCACTTCTTCACTTTCAAGCTTCGATTCTATTTATGTTATATTAATGAAATGTAACTTGTCATTTTGTGATTTTTAAACATTTGCTTCTTTACTGTAGGATTTTAAAATCCCCATAATACATGTGTATATAGATTTTTACTTTTTTTTTTTTTACTTGAAAAAAAGTGGACACATGTTTAATTTATTTAATAGTTGTAGCCTGCATATAAAAGATGAAAGCAATGATCTGATATCAGAAATGCCAGTAGGACTCTGAAGGACTCTGAAGTACAATATCACAGATGATCACTCAGTGTTTGCACCAAGCATCCCATTCAGTGTCAACCAAAATTTTCATATGGGAGGTCAGAATGAATCCATCACTTTTATGGCAATGATACATAAACTGATCCTTTAATAATTCATTTTTTAATTCATTTTCTATATCGATGATAAGGGTCAAAGAGTGCTGGAGCCTACCCAGCTGACACTGGGTGAGAGGCAGGAAACTTGGACAAATTACAAGCCCATAACAAAGCTACAACAAGATGGAACCAATAAATACATTCAGTGTTTTCAGACTTTAGAAGAAACCACTGAAAGCACCTCGATGAATATGCAGACTCCACCCTGAAAGGGCTGAACTAAGATTTAGACTGGAAACCTTGCTGGAGGCAGCTTTCCTAACCTCCACACCATCATGCTTATTTCAGTCAATCACTTCATTCAAATGCTTTCTTAATACTAATAAAGCACTTTTTGTGTTGTGGCATCTCAACTCTGATCCAGTCAGACTGCACTTGTTAGTCATATGTAGAGATACTGAGGGTGATAAACATCACTTAACCTCCAACCAAAGAACTACTCTTGCTCCTAAAATAAACCTATAAAACAAGATTGAGTAATTGGAATTGACAAGCGTAATTTAATTTATTGATGCATCTATTTAGCATCCACTATTGAGGGTAACAATATAGTTTAATTTTGGGAATTAATAGTATTTGTCAATTAGTCATTAGTTCAGATGCGTACAGTTAAATTCCAACCATTGGAAGTCAAGCAGGCGGACAGAAGGTGTCTTGGTGTAAAAGAGCACAAAACCAATGAGTCTTCATGACTCTTCAGAATACCTATTCATTTTAGTTCAGTTCATTTAGAAAGCACCAATTGAACAAAAGTCCTCTTAGGGTACTTACACTCAAGTAATCTTTTCTATACTCTGAGAACATTCTTGTCATACTGCCTCCATGTACTGAGTAAAAGGTATTTGATGAATATCTATATAATGTCTTTTAGATATATTGCTCATGGAACAGTGTTACTGCTATGCCTGACATGGTCACATAAGCACACTTCCATTCCCCCTTATTTATCCATTCATTTTCTATACCCCCTGAATCCTGTGCAGAGTCATGGGGCTCTGCTGGAGCCTATCGTAGCTCATTCCAGGCAAAAGGCAGGGGTATATCCTGGACCGGTCACCAGTCTATCACAGGGCCACATATATAGACAAACAATTGTGCATGCTCACACATCTAGCAATTTAAAACTGTCAATCAAACTAACATGCATGTTTTTTGGAAATGTGGGAGGAAGCCAAAATACCTGGAAGGAACCCACGCAAGCACAAGGAGAACATGCAAACTCCCCCCTTATTTAAATTTTGGAAATTAAAATAATATGGGCTCTGAAAGAAATGTTATATAAGAAATCATAAGTTCTATTAAATAATTAACATTAGAAAGCATCAGTCCACTGAAATGAGTTATGAAATTAAAATCTTTTGAAGTAAATAAAAGCCATATATTACAAAATCTTTTTTTAAAATTGTATTTGTGTCCCTTTTTCTATTACATAAGTGTATCTCCACATCCACATTTCATTATTTTAATTATAAAGAGTCAGTACCAAGCCTCAAGCACCAGAATGAATACAAGAACAGGTTCCCATCAGGACGACAGGCAGCCCCCCAGGGACCCACCAGAGTGAGTTTGGCCATGAGAGTGTTGTTCGTTTTTAATTAGATTAGCTTTTTTTCTGTGTTTTATTGATTTTCA
The DNA here is from genome assembly GCA_028564865.1 of Zenarchopterus dispar. Lineage (NCBI taxonomy): Eukaryota > Metazoa > Chordata > Actinopteri > Beloniformes > Zenarchopteridae > Zenarchopterus > Zenarchopterus dispar. The sequence continues at coordinate 10,940,444 of JAOWBL010000004.1, forward strand.
TTTATTTAGCTGCTCCGGCAAGGTTTAAAACACTTGGGTTGCCCTCAGACCTGGAGAGTAGAGAGCCGATCCAGCGCATGACCTGGTTCACTGGGGCAGATCTCCATCGAGACAGTAATCAACCCATCAATCAGATAATTAATCTACCGACCATTAAGAATTTTTGGATTTCAGGTTGCATATATAAGAATGGAGAGCTGGGAGAAGGATTAGAGAAAAAGAAAGGATGAAGCAATGACGTTAATAGGTGGTATTACCATGACAGTAATTGTTACAATAGGAATCAATGAGTCTCATGATTTAACGATTAGTAGAGCAATGATCAATAAGATGTTAAACCTGATTGTTCAGTGATGTATATATGTGTAACAAAAGTAAAATAATGTAAGAGAGAAAGAAAAAGTCTGAGATTCTAATGAAATGTCTTTAAAATCAATTATAATTATTATTGTCAATGACATTATCATTTCATTTTTTCTTTCCTTACTTCTTCCTATTAAATAGTTTAAGTGAATGTGTTAAATTATTTGTATTTGTTTAAGTTGACAGTGGGTTCTAAATGGAAAACAGCATAAAAAGCCTTTGTTGTGTAATGAAATTTGAGATTTATTTTATAACTGAAAGGTTAAGCATTTTATTTTACACTTATTTATAGTACATATGCATGCATTCCAACATACATACATACTCTGAGCACAAAAGATACACAAAAGCCTGAAAGATATAGAAAGATGTGATATATGAATAAATAAATATATAGACAATAAAAGTTTAATATTATGGTGGCCTGATAAAAATATATCACATGTGTTATTGCACATATAGAAGGTAGGTATTATTGCACATTTCAATCAGGTTTTCATTTCAAACAGATATATTGCTTTTATGCATGAGTGGTGTTTTTCTAAAATGATGTGTTCTTTAAAAGTGTTGTTAGTAATTAATATGAAAGTAGTTTTTTTTCCACTTTAGAAAAGTAATTTTCTTGATTACAGTTCCAGAAATAAGGAGTGGATTTCCATTGTAATTAGAAAATTGTGATTAAGACAGAAGGATACTAAATCTCACAATAGTGACGAGTTTCTCAGTTTCTGCTGTCTAAAAAAAAAGAAACAGTGGGCAGGTACACGTGTTATGAGTCTAGTCATCACTTATATCCAAAGGGCATTATTAGAACGTGTCTCTTTGTCTAATATGAAATATTTTCCTTTGGTGATTTACGCAGTTTTCGTGTTATGGAAACTGAAGCTTAAAGCAAAGACTTTTTACTGCTGTTGATGTTTGCACTGATGTGCAGAAGTCAGGATTGTGAAGTATCATTTTCAAATGTAAACAAATGAAGTGATGCTGGCCTAATTCTAATGAATATTTTGGATATAAAGTTATAATTCTTTATTTGAATTATTTTTTATTAATAATCTAGGAGGTAGTGGTGTTTTTTCAGTGTTGTGAAATCTCTAAATCTGAACTAAAATGTGAAATAATATAAACTTGCGATTAATAAATAACTAATTAAAGTGAGTGGTGCTCTGAAAGAAGGTGGATGTGGTTGTTTTGTAGCTGAAAGCAGGTTTAACCAAAACTGGAATGTATTTATATGGTGCTAATGGTGGTTCCACCATGTTGTTGACACAAAGTTGGATGGATTTGTGATATTATTTTTATAATGTAATTTCTTTGTTAAACTTGGTAGGAAGGTTTGGACCTGACATTGATGAATTTTTATATCAGTTTTATTCTAAATTTTTCTATAAGGACCTGAGATTGCCATTGTGGATCTAACTACTGTTGTTCAGTTAGAAAGCTTTAGTGTTGAAATTTTGGATTTTCATTTTTTTTTTTTTTTTGTCAACTTATTAATTCAAACTCATGATTAGGGTAATTGATACCACCAAGAAGATATAGGTCATTTATGGTTATTTTTACAACATAACTTGATATTCAGCCACTGAGCAACTGAGGTTTGTCCTACATTTGAATTTCTTTTTTGTTTTGTTTTGTTTTAAAGAGGAATATAAGTGAGACTAAAAAGCTCTGACAGGCAGTGTTCTTATCCTATTCAAGAACAATGCACCGAAACTGAACTGACATAAAATGCTGGGAAGATATGCCATGTTTTCTTTACCAAATATTCTTCAACATATATAGTTGTGGTTTGTTTTTGTTGGCACGGTCAATCATGTTGAATCATCTGGGGTTGCTGCCTGATACATTCCTCTTCCAAATAAAACCAGTCTTGGTGGATTAACATTGAAGTGTCAGTTTCTGTGCTAGCAGCAAGGGATTTGGCAATGAATTTTAAGTCAGTGTTGATTAAGGAAAGAGGACAGTAACTGTAAGAGTGCGTTGGATTTTACTGGGTTTTTAAAGACATGTTTTAGCTGTTGTGTTAATTTACAGTAATATTTTAGAAGGGGCTTTTACTTCTGTTGTAAAAAAGTGATAGTCAACATATTTGCTAAAAGTGTAAAAATTCTGTAAAAGTTTTGACTGATGCCTTGTCAAGGGTCAAGGTTGCATCTAACATCCATTCATCCTTCTATCAGTTATCTACCCTTGATTAATCCTATTTCAGGGTCACGGGGATCTGGTGGAGCCTATCCCAGCTCTCTTTCGGTGAAAGACAGAGATACTCCATGGAGAGGTCACCAGTCCATTACAGGACCACATATGAACAAGCAACCACTCACATTCACGCCTATATATGCAACTTTATGCAATTTTAGAGTCACCAGTTAACTTGATAGACATGTTTTTGGACCACTGGAGGAAACCGGGGTGTATGGTAAAATCTCACAGGGAGAAGATGCAAACTCTTCACAGAACTTAACTTGCTGAAAGAAAGAAAAAATCTCCAACTATGATATCAACAGCTCCACCCTCTCATACTATGTTCACTTTTCACTCATAACAAGTGGACATGAAATTGGTAACCATAAAGCTAAAGAATAAAATGTTCCACAATGTTACAGATAGAGTGATAAAGAAGATTCGTCATTAATGGATGGATGAAACTGAACCAAACTTTTGTGTGTTTCTAGAGTAAAGACACTATAAAAAGTAAAGTCTTTTTTTTTTTTTTTTACTGAAATAGGTTACACCAACATTACAAAAAAGTCAACTATTTTTGAAAGCACACACATATCAGAATTCATGCAGCTTTTTTCCTACTCTCAAGTGCTGAGCATTGTTGTCTTTGGCCCCTTCAAATGTTTTGCATGCCTGCTGAGAAATGCATCACCTGTCATGGGAACGCGCAGAGCCTAAAAGTGTGATATATTATTTCATGTGTTTACCGAATGGTTTAGGACCATTGTAATGGTTTAGAACCACTAATGTGAATAAAGGACTAGGTTCTTGACTAGGTCACTTGCAAAAATAAATCTTCTCAGAGATCTTTTTCACATACATACAAACACAAATGTATGTGTGTGTATGTGTGAATATCTATATATATGTATGTGTATATATATATATCTATATATATGTATGTGTATATATATATATATATATATATATATATATATATAGATAGATAGATAGATAGATAGATAGATAGATAGATAGATAGATAGATGTTGGGGCAATTCCTTCCCACCCTCTGGAGCTAAATGTCACCTGCAACAGCTATGATCACATTTTGAACTATATCATGCCTCAGTCAACCCTCCTGCATAAATATGGTGTGACAGATATGATGTTTTCTGCTATTGCTGATAAAAATTACACATGCTGAGTGGTATCTGGTGCATTTTCATGCTGTTTTAAAGAACTATTATGTTCACATGAACGTCTGATGTAAGACTCTTGTAGCTCTGAATGTGAACTGTCAAACCAGAATTATTCCAGAATAGGATGACAAGGCTGGAAGTGTGAACGTAGTATATGAGACAGTGCTTAATCACAATATTAGATTTGATATTATATCAAAGGTTGAAGAGTGGGTCAATGCCTTCCTTTAAGTAATATCCACAAGAATGTCATGACCTGAGCTTTCCAAGCCAGATTCGGCATTGTCACATGATCAGTGTAATTTATTTAACCTCGTTGTGTTTTTAATGTTCAAGCATATCTGTGTACCTACATTAGATAATTGTTTGTACGTCTGTTCAACCGAATTTTAGTTTGGACAAGAGGCAGCTATGGTAACATACTGACATTAACGTCTCATTGCTGGCTTGCACAGATGACAATGATTAACGAATCACCTATTAAGTAAAGATGCAAAATACTTGTTGATATCAAATGATATCAGGTTGTAATGCCTTCCTTTACATGTTCAATATTGGTCTGGGTTTCAAATGAAGATGAAAATAAATAAAAGTAGGAAGCATTATCTTCTGTTCTGCTGGTTTAAGATGCACATTTTCTTGCTAAAGACTATTTGGCCAAATTAACCAATGAGGCTATAAAAATGCCAATCATATGTGGCAATTACTGAGGTTCTACTTGTCTGTCATTCTTACCAATTTTAATAATCCCTACAGTGTTCTCTGGGATATTAGCCTCCCAAATGAATATTGAAGAAATCCAAAAGATACCAAGGTTTATACAATAACTCCATAACTGTTGTTGCAGTTACAGATACTAACTGCAAAGCAAAAATCTATTTGAGTTTGCAAAGTGCTAATATATTGTAGAATAAATACCATACTGAAATATAAAGATAAATAGGAAGCATACTATACTGTTGGGCCTTATTTACTGAAAATTAATATACTGGAGTAGTTGCCAATACTTTCCGGCTTCCAAAGCTTTTTTAGATCAAAAAATATTCCCTGACTTGAGCGTAGAGAGTTGGTAGGTTATCACTTTAAACTGTTTTTGGCATATCATTTGTATTGTTTACTATGTAAAGAATGGGGGCCTCTGCAGAAAAATATACTCTCATCATATTGAGATTATGTTGCTTTTCCCATTTATTTTCATTTAAGAATCAATATCAGTCCTCTCAACTCTCCTGGGAATCCATCATGTGAGATCCATACAAGGATCAAAAGAGAAATGGAGGCTAAAGCAAAGAAAGAAAAGTTTTGAGAGAATTCACACCCCAGGCCCAGAGCTTTTAGACAAATTGGACCACATCATTCCAGCCATTTACCCCATCACTAACCTTAAACAGAATTGCAGTGTATCCTTCCCCATCTTCTTTTAGACAGAAAGGAGTGTTCCTCCTCTGCATTCATGGAGATTACGCACACATATGCACAGACTGGCTCAGAGAGTTCCAATTACCTGCTGGCAAATGCTGGCACCAAAGAGGCCCCAGACCGGTACCAAGGGCCCACACAAGGCTCACACACTCAGCCCACAGCGAAACAAAGGGGATTTCACGTCTCTGTTTAAATCCTTTGGCTTTGGGTACATCTCTGCTCCCCCTATATGGACCTTTTAAGAAATGGCTTATCCTCTATTACTGAAGCACTGTGCTCACATCCGGCCCTGGGCATGCTCAGAGCTGCACAGTATTTCTTTCAGGGAAACTGGGACAAGATGACTAAATAAGACACATCGTAAAAATCACTGTTATTGCCATGGATATGCTGCATCCACGTGCTAAGCATGGATCAAAGCACTTAAAATACACATTATCGTTTGTGATCAGATATTCTGGTTAATCTGATCAACCAATTTGCCAAAGACTTCAAATCTGCCAGCTGACAAATGCTGGCACTGAGTCCATATGAGTCAAAAACCTCTAACGTGAATAGAAGAAAAAAAACATGAGCAAAAAAAAAAAAAAAAAAAAAAGACAGTGCTCAAAAAGAGGATATGTTTCCCCTTTATTCATCTGTCTGCTAAACCACTGTGACCAGGTCAGGCAGGTGATGGATTGGCCACACCTCCCTCTGTGTGGATTGATTTTGGTACAACGCACATCAGTAGATCTGGTTACCCAAGGTAATTGAATTCTAAAGGGAAGGAAAGGCCACAGCTGGTGGCAAGATAAAAATAATGAGCTCATCCTGACACATTGGTGGATGCAAAGACAGAAGGGAAATGCAGATCTTAGCGTGGATAACAGAACTGCACCATGATCAAGAGGTTAGCAGATTCTGCAAGAAGAGAAGCTTCAATGGCAGTGTAAGTATGCTTAAGCACCGAGTGACAACACAGTCATTTGCGAGATTTAGCAGTAATGCAAAGTTATATTTTACTATCACATCACCCCCAGAATAATTTAAATGATGAACAAACACAACACATAGATAGTGGATAAGCAGAGCATCATCATCTGAATTGAAATAGCAAGAACACAGCTAAGCATGGCCCTTAATTTGCTTTATTGCCAGAGTTCAATGAACGATTGATACCACATCCACATCTGTGTGCTAAATATGAAGCCAGTGGTCTCAGCATTAGCTTGGCATTGATACAGATAGCAGGGTGGATCTGCTTTCCTGGATTTTTATGGGAGTAACATAATCTGACTAACAGCTCGTTTAAAGCTCAGTACACTGAACTTAGATCCCTGGCGTGCTGGTTGCTTTACGACCTCATAGTACCCCTGTTTACACACCCCGTTCATTGCACCTCTGTAGCAGGCCTGGCCAAGTGACAAGCAAGTTAAAGTGACTGTGGAAAGGAAATACTACATGGTTTTCAACAGTGATGGTAGGAACAGTAAAGACCAGCTGGACTGGCCATGTTATGAACTCTGTCACTAAAGTTTGAGCACTAGCAACTCAGCAAATCATGCTGCCATGGTTAAAAACCTAGAGGAGCCACTCCCTTGCTGACCTGACATCTTCACCCTGCAGTCAGCCAGTGGTGGCACCAAAACTGAGGCAAACACTGCTGTGTGAGATCCACTGGAATTATCAGGTAGAAACTTTATTTTTTTTTATATTCAATGCTGAATAAAACTGAATAAAACAGTCAATGACCATGAGACTGAGGTTTTCTTGTTAGCTGTGCAATGTGAAGCTGGGATTATGGAACACCACACTGCTTTGTGAAAGCACAGACTGGCAAGGCAATTTTGTACCTACATGGGATAATTGTAAATGCACACTTGGAGCGGAGACGTTAAAAAGAAGCAATCTCCGGTACATCTTTATATCACGATCGCTGTGTGAAAGTAGCTCGTGATGGCAGGACTCAGCGATGTCATCAAATCTAGATAAGAAATAGAAAAAATATCTAAATATAAGATAATTACAAAAAATAGCATACAAACAGGCATTACAGAAACTATTACTAAACTTCTGTTACTTTATGTATATCTTATTATCACAACTTTGGTTATAAACACACAACACTTATTTTTCCTGGATGAACAACACCTACACAACATAGAAATCAATAAAATGAACCTGTGGGAGACTAGACCTTCTTTACCTACCTGAAGTCAGTCCCAGCAATTCATACTGAGAGACAGTGACACCACTAGCATGTTCCAGTCAAGCATATGACACAAGCCCAGATAATAACAGTCTAGCAGTGTTGTGTTAAGTCTCACCTAACTTTTGAAACATGTCAAAAATGCCCCTTTCCACTAAACTCTCCAGTGAGGGAAGCTGATTTTGCAGATTATGCTTTGTTTAATGTCATCACTGTATAACATTTTGCATTTACGCTATTATGAAGCAATTAGCATTTGGTGTTTATGCTTATTTTGCCATTTACAACCCAGTAACAAATGCTTTAGCAGCTCGGTACCGGTTTTTGGAGAACCCTTTTTAACTGTATTTAACCAAACAGAAAAATGATATAGGTGAGCCATTGCACTTTTCTCCTTTTGTTTTCTGAGATATTATAATACTTATGTAAAACTTATGTCGTTGTTATCTGATCAGATTTGCTCTTTGATAGAAAAATACATAAAAGAAAATTAGTGTAGCAAATGAAGCAGATGGAAGAGGGAGAAGAAAGATGATAAAAATGTGACAATAAAGGGAAATTATGGTTGTATGAGGGGTATAAAAGAGTGACAATGAATGAGCCCCATGCTGCATGTGTCTATCCATATTTATGATAATTATGACTCTTATTATTGCTGCATTTATTAGCAGATCAAAACAAAATTTAGAAGCAGTTCTATATGTTCCCCATAAACATTTTTTTTTTTTTTTTTGCAGACAACCAACTTTTCTTTTCCATGCAGCTTCACACTAGAACAACCACACACTCACACACACACACACAGTACTTAACTCAAAAACAGATTTTTCTCATTTCATGATGACATCTGGTACACCGCAGCACAGATTGCAATTTTCTGTCCTGATGAAGCCTACAAACCGGCCATCAGCACATTTAATGTTAACAAGAAATTGACCAATAACACTTCTTTAAGGCTCCTTGCAATTTCGAGCTCAGGTCTGGACAGGAGCCCACAGATCGATCAATATCTGTGTCTCATTCTCTGGGCCAATGTATTACTGGTCCAAGCAAAACATATACAGCCACTGAAATCAGATCCTTATATAAAACTGTGTCTGACCCTGTAGGTCGTTCACACAAAAATACAGTAAATACAGTATAAGGGTCAGGATGCCACCATGAACTTTGCATCATTTCCACATTAACATTTAAAACAACAGCTGAGCTGTTTGAGGTAATATCAACTCTGCATAAGTGCACAATTCTGATACTCTGAGGTCAATACTTTGTAATTATTCATTCCTCAGAAGTGCAGCAACTGCACCAATCTATTTATCAATATGATTGAAGTGTTCTGAGCATCACTTGGTTTACTGCACGGAAGTGTTAACAGCTACAACATACAGATATAGGATTTGGAAGATGGAAGTCCTATTGCTAATGCATTTTTTTATTTGCTGGAGCTCCCACTTATGTTTACCTCTCTTGAGGCAGTGTTGCTGAAAATTGGTAAGGGAATTCAGCCCTGGTTCGGGAACATATTCCTCAAGGTGTGGAATAATTTCCCCTCAGGTTTCAATTCCGTGGTGTCTGTCAAGTTTGAAATAAAATTCACCTCTTAGTCTGTGGAGGTTTGCATTCCTTTTTTTTCTCTCTCTCTCCTTCAGTGTTGTGTCTGGCTGAACTTTTCAAGTACTTTTTTTTTGTCCTGTCTCTTAACATTTGATGAACTGGGTGGCAGATCAGATAATGAGGAGCAGCTCCTCACCAAAGTCAGACACTCAGATGAGGCAAGCATAATGAGACAAAAAGAAAGAGACACAGAAAGTGGGAAAAATGAGTACTGTGACTGTGGAGGCCCACCAGAAAGGAAGGAAGAAAGAAAGAAAGAGAAAGGAAGGAAGGAAGGAAGAAACAAAGAAAGAAAGAAAGAAATCTCTTTGACAGAGCTGCCCATCTGGAATGTTGCCACAGTTATAAATCATGTTTTCCAGCAGAAGAAGAAGAAAAGAGATAGATAGAGAGAGAGAGAGAGATAAACTCCCAGGCAATAGCTTCCTTTTCTGACCTGTAGAGATAACGGAAATACCAGAAAACTCTCCATCACCTGTGTCATCACCTTCACCTCAACACTAGCAGCATCCACACAAAAACAGGCACAAAATGACACAGCTAACTTCAGAGAGAAAGGAAAAATAGGTTATTGCCTTTCTTATTGCGAAACTTATTGCACTACTCTTCTGCAAGGAGGTGATGCAGTGTGAGAAACTCTAAGCATGGAGGTTGAAGCCCAAGTGACAGACTCGTAAGACAGGGGAACGAGTATTATACCTCCACTGTCTCATGGGACTAAAGCTGGTGGAGCAAGATAAATATGTGATCTCTCTCTCTCTATGTCAATCTTTCATTCAGGAAGAGCCAACGGTGTTGGTAACATTCCCTCTATGCTCTGATTGCGTGGGTTCATTCTCGTTTCCTTCTGATTTCCAGTGTGTGTGCTGTGTCTTCTGTTAGTTATGCTAATTGCCTCAAGACCTCCTGCAGAGCGTGATGCTTTGCCAGTTTGAAGGCTGTGAAGTTGTTTGCCCAAGGAGATGAGTCTGTGTGTGTGTGTGTGTGTGTGTGTGTGTGTGTGTGTGTGTGTGTGTGTGTGTGTGTGTGTGTGTGTGTGTGTGGGCCTGTGTGTGTTTACAGTGCATGGCTACAATGTGTTGCAAAATCTTTAACGATGCTGCACACGTGTGCTCGTCTGTGATTACGTGTGTCTGCGTGCTAAGGTCCCAATTCTCCAAACACTCAAACTGAGGAACAGAATCAGGGAAATATTTCATCTTAATGCTGTCATATATCGATTATTCTCCTTTTTTATCCTTCCTGCGTTTGATCCTATTAGTAAAGCAAAACCTGAGGGAAAAGAGAGACATTTTTCTGAAGCAACGTTCCTCAGTGAGTTACATCTCATGAATTCAGGAAAGTTGGTGAAAACGCCTACGACTGAAGACTGAAGAAATGTTGAAGGTGTGAAATCCCTTTATGCCATGTTGCCTAAAGACTCTTAAGTTTTAAATTGGGAGGTTTAACTACCATTAAATAAGGATTCAATTCGATAATCATCAATAAAATTACAGAAAGAGGTTATCCCTTCATGCTACTCCACTCACATTCAGGCAACAATCCAAAACTGGCCTTAATTTTTAGTCATTGTTTTCTACTATACCCTTAAGCCAGTAAGGGAAAAAAAAATAACACTGGCTACACTGTTTGCTTAGAAAACAAGTTGCACCTTCTTTTTTTTCAAGAATTGTTTTTCTATCTCTGTATCACGTTGGAGTTGTGGTCGTTATCACCCAGATACAGCTGACACTGTACTATATTCCTGTACTTACTTTCTGATCTGATTTGTCTTGTCACATACATGTTCAGGTAGGTGTGAAAGTAGATGAAACGTCTTCCCGGAATTACTGCAATTATTTTAAAAAATAGATCCGATGTAGATGGAGACTGTATTGCACCATGTGTGAGGGTGTATGTACAGTTGAGAGTCCTATTATTACTCTGGATAGATAATCTTTTTTTGTCCCACTTCTCGATTGCTGTCCAGAATTACAAATAGGTCAATTCTTGCTATTGAAGCCAGTCATTTATGCCAGCACTGTTAAAGTTATGTAAAAATTGTTTGCAGACCAAAGTCAAAGAACTGGAAACAAGAGAAGCTAACACTCACTTTAACTGTCTGCAAGATGTGCACAAAAGTGCAAATGATGTGCAACATTTCTTCTGGGTTGAAGCCTTTGTGGAAACATTGTGTAGTTCCTCCACTGGCCACTAGGGGCTGGTTTCATATTCAAATCAAACTCTAAAGCTAATATTTTATGTACAGTTAGGGACGTGTTCTCAAAGTCAATGTTTAGCTGACATCACTTTTGCTACTTATCACTTAGTACTATTGATTTTTGAGCATAGCTTCTGAACTGTGAAAAAACCTAACAGTCTAATCAATCATGTTTTAAAGAAAATGCATTTTGCTGAACTGTTAATTATACTAACAGGCCACTCTTACTGGCTGTAGGTTGGTCTGTGAGGGTCCGAGAATAAAGCTTATGCTGACTAAGGAGTTTGACATAAAGAAAGATCACATTTGAGGCCAGTTTGCATATATATATATATATATATATATATATATATATATATATATATATATATATATATATATATATATATATA
>JAOWBL010000004.1:10952093-10973034 GCA_028564865.1 Zenarchopterus dispar
AAATATGGAAACCGACAAAGCCAGTACAGGAGCCTCTAAAGTGGAACAGGTAAACTAAAAAAAATCTAAAAGAAAAAAAAAAAAAACAAAAAAACAAAGCTTCCATCATCTATCCAACATCTGCAACATCCTGTTGCATTTATTTGGCTGTTCTTTATATATTTTAGCAAATTTCATAATGAAAACGCTCCGTTCTCTAAACTAGTTCAGTTTCTGGTTGTTGATTTTCTGGTTAAAGATAACTCAAGCTTTTTTGTGCCTCAGTCCCAGTTTTAAAACTGCTCTGAATCTGTTCTGCTCTAATTATTTATATTTCCATATCAGATGCCTTTTCGCAACATGAGACATTGTTCATCTTAAAAACAAAAAACACTCTGCAAACAATCAACCAAAAAAAGCAGAATGACTTAGTTCTTTCAAACATCTTCTAGCTTATTGTTTTGGCCTTCAAATAGAAGAATAAACAAATGGGAAAACATTTAAGGTGTTTATTTTCTTCTTGTTTTAATTCAGTATCTTTTTCATCACTAAATAGGGACAAAGAGGGAATTAATATTGAAAGGTTTGACTGACTCTCACACAGGTATTATGCAGTATGTAATGTAATGTCATGTAAGTTTTTACAATGCAATTTTAAAGCAATTTTCAGTTCTGTAGCTGCATTAATCTAAATTCTATATTACATTAAACAAAAGTAATTTATTAAACTGATAAAGAGAATTTTGAAAACTTAAAAGCTACCAACACTCCTGATTTTATAGCTGAAGACCTCTGAACCTCGACTGACATTAGTGTGAGACAAAACTGATGAGGAGCTTCAAGGAATGGGTTTCCATGGATGCGCAGCTCCATGCAAGTTTCATATCACCAAGTCCAACGCCAAGCACCGAATGGAATGCTGTAAAGCACACCAGCACTAGATTATAGAGTAGTGAATATGTGTTCTGTGGAGAAACAAACCATCAATGCCAGGAGAATGTAACCTAACTGACTTCACTGTGTCTACTGGGAAGTTTGGTGGAAGAGGTATAATGGTACGATGAAGTTTTTCAGGGTTTGGACCAGGCCTCTTACCTCCATGGAAGGGCAGCTTTGATACTTCAGCATAGCAAAGCATGTTGGACAATGTTATGCTTCCAGTTTTTTGGAAGCAGTTTGGAGAAGCCAGTCCTCTATTCTAAAATGACTGTAGTTCAAGCACAAAAAAAAAAATATTAAAGACCGTTGAAGAGTTTGGTGTGGAAGAGCTTGACTGGCCTGCACAGGGCCCTGACCTCAACCCCATCAAACACCTTTGGATGATCAAGAACAGAAACCAAGAACAAGATCTTCTCCATGGGTATTGGCATCTGACCTCATAAATGCACTACAGGATGAATAAATTCCCACAGAAACCCCACAAAATCGTGTAGAAACCTTATAAGTAGAGAGAAAACTGTTATAGCTAGAAATGTGGGACCAACTCTGTATTCACATGTATGAATTTGAAGACAATGTTATTACTGTTGATGTAATGGTTAGGCATCTGACTGCATTTGTCCACATCATGTACACACTGCTTAAAAAGAAATTAAGGGAACACTCAATATTCATTTAATATTATTTCATTTAAACATCTGTGATATCAATCTGTTTATTTAAATTTTGTTTGGTTCCCACCGACCAACATTTCATCATATTATAAAGTATACAGATCAGTTGACTTTTTTAATAATGTTATAATGCGTGAGTAAAGAGTTCAGTTTGTTCTTTTTGAGTGGTATATTTGTTTTTAATAAGCAATATATGAACTTTTTGGTTCAACTCTGGGACTCGGTAAAAGTACAATGCCATAATGTCATTGAAGCTTTATCAAGCCATGAGGAATACTTTTTTTTTTGTAGTGATATGGAATTTTTGCACTGACTTTAAAACATTTCTCCAAACATTTTAGTTTGCCCTTTTATTAAATAAAGAAAATAAATAAATCAAGACGACATTTTCTTTTCTGAGTCATAAGCATTGATTTTTAACCTTTTAAAAATCCCCTTTTCTGAAGCAGGAAAGACCCAGGCTAAGAGTCCTTTCAAAGTCAGGCCCTTTAGTGACAAATGGCCAGTTGTGTGGAAACACACAGCCTTGCTAACCCCAACCTAGAATTAAACCAGGAAATGCTTAGACTCAAAAACCAATATCCCATTAGACTTAACTCTCCTGGAGGTAGGAGTAATAATAGCTGCAATTTTGCAACCTTAACATGTGTGCAAGCTCACCAAATGTTCTTTAATGATCAGTTTTAATTTTCTTTCTTTATTCATTTGCCTCTTTTTTCTAGACTATTTCTAAAATTGGCTGGAGGGATAAATACTTTTATAGATTATAGCCATGTGCTTGAACCACTAAAATAGCATAGATTCTGATTGGAGAAGCTCTGTTAATTTATCTGTTTCCTGTCAGATTCACTTTATATCACTTTGGGTTCTGTTTGTTTGTTACAAAATGATGAAAAAGTTACACAGACAGCAAGGAAGGTGATGCAATCACTGTAAAGACGTTATCTCTGAAGTAAAAGGGAACAAATGGTCACAGTAAAAGACAAAGAGCAAGAGAAGGTTAATTGGAGAATTAAAATAGGAGAATTAACTTTACTGGGAACAACCCAGATCAGAAACAGCTTGACACATGTTATGCATATTGTCAAAATAAAAAGAAATAAACAAAATTACAGGCATAACGACTGCTGATTTGATGTGACTGAAACAGTAACAGCATCCCAGCTTACTGACTATTATGTGATTAATCTTGGCCTCTTTTAGTCTCATGTGTACATTTTTAACTGACTTAATAAAGCCTTAACCATAAACCTCAAGCTGTTAATAACACCAGAATGTTCCATTCATATTAGACAAGTAGAAAATAAAATAATTTGATGTGCATATTATGAAAACAGTCCACTCTTTGGGATTTCACTCATATCTTACAACAGAGGTCTGCCTCCATAATGGGAGGCTATAATGTAGCTCCACTTTGTTCGCCTGCTTCCTTGCATATCAAACAAACATTAAATATTTAAATAGGAATTAAATGGCTCAGCTCAGAACCCAAAGAACAAAGTTCACATTATACCTCACGATTTGCCGGCACTTAGTTCAAATGAAGAAAGTCCATTAAACAAAGAAGGGGGGTGTCCACTTTAGAGTAGCAGAGTTCATATGCCATGATACCCGATAATCAGAGCTTTTTTTTACCCTGTGTTGTCCTGTAGAGCCTTATACTGCCATGTTTCTTGGAGTATTTCATGTCTTTCAAAGAATCTTTTTTATGTTGTTTTTATTTTATTTTTCTAACCAGGACCACCAACTTTCCATCACCTTTACCATATATATTGTGGTGTTCTGGTCCCCCTCATCCCCCCACCCCACACACACACATCGATATGATTTTATCCTTTCACTTTGTTTTTTGTTTTTTTTTTTACCTGAGTTCAAGCATTACAAGAAGAGACAATGTAGAAGAAAAAAGTGAAAACAGTCTGAGGACTGGCAAATAAACTGTTTTAACCTTTTGGTTCAGTTACTCACTGTGTTTAGATAAACATAACTAAAAGAGAAATTCAACTCAGATGCTTTTGTTGAAAGAAAATGTGCACATCCTAGATGTCTGAATGGCCTTGGAAACTGTGAGTTTAGTTAGGATTTTTTAGTGCATTTATGTGTGAGTGGAAGAGAGAGTGAAAAAAACAAGGGAGCTATTATTAAATCAAAACTAAATGTGTCTTGCTTTTGTAACTTTTCAAGTTTTAATTCTACTCCACTTTGGTCAAGCCCACACACATTAGAAAAAACAGGCAAATTTTATGTGGGAATCCTCCCACATTTAGCGCACTGCCCTTAACACCAGGCACTTAGTGTTTTTTTATTTAAACCAAAGTGATAAAAACGACATATTGCGAAGGTATCCTCTGATCATGAGTGAAACACTTCTAACTAAAACCATATGTGCTCAAGCATCATCGTGATTAAGTCTGTCAGGTATTGGGGAACCAACTAAAGATCAAAATCCTTAGCTAGATGTATATATATCATGGATAAATTAGTGTAAAACATGGAGAAAAGTTTATAATTAAAAGAAACTGGTGAACTGATCATTTAAATTGACTGGTACTGTTTCTTACTGAATGAAAAATGTTTTATCTAACGTGTATGAGACTAAACACTGAATTGATAAAATACTGATAAAGGGGAATGATTATGTGCAATGTACATGGCAACTGTGGGTCATCTGAGTACACTCAATACGAATCTGATGACCTTTAGTGCAGCTGTGTTACATTATAAAAGTGCATCTGCTGTCCTCATTCCTGTCCTGCAAAGGTCTTCGGCTTCTAGGAAAGACTATCCCAAACAATGGAAGACTGGATGCAAATTCACACAGAAATGGACCATCAGCCGGCTTCTACTCATTGATGGCATCAAGCTTCATGTCACTCAGTGACTTGATTCCCATCAGTAGTGTGTTTAGTGAGGAAACGGCAAACTCATTTGGGCTGGGTAAAGCTTGGCTGCATGGGAGCAAAAAAGAACATAATCAGCAAGAAAAGGGACAACTTACCACACGATACAACAATAGATGCACAGGATGTCAATAACTACCTGGGTCTCCATTAGTAGGAGTTGTTTCTAAATACCTCAAGATGGTCAAACTGATGGCGAGAAGCCAGTTCGGTAACAGAAATAAGATCCAACCCATTAACACATTGACTGCACCAGTCACCAAACGCACAGTAAGAAAGACAACTGGTCTTATGTTACTGGACAAAAACTCTACACCCTACATCTCAATGGAGAAGGAAAAGAAGGGGAGGAAGGGAACGATTAGCGATTGTGGGAACCAATCCAGCATCCTTGAATACAGGAAGATGTCCCATTGGATGAACTGCTTAGAGAGTGAAGATGACAAGTTCAAAGAAAATTGGTTTTAAAAGGCCCACTCCTTTTTTGTGATGTATCTTTGAAGAGTACCAAAGGTACCTGATAACCAAAAAATCTAACCAGTAGCTTGGCAAGGACAGCTTGGAAGGCAGCAGATAGAACCCAAATTCAAAATGTGCAAAAGTCTCCCTTAATAGCATCCAGCACATAGTAGCAGAAGGCCAGATACAGTACTATCAAGTACAATATATTTAGTCAGGAAAGCAAAAAACTGTGATAATGTACAGAACTGTGACTGAGAAACAGCTGCGAACCAACAAAACAGACCAAGTCATGGTTGATGAGAAGCATAAAGAGGTCACTTGTGATAAATCATAAGCTACTTACACACAGTTCCCATTTGGATTAGGAGCATTAAGGGCTGTTACCCTCTAACTTGAAGAGCTGCTCCAGCAGATTCAACATCTGAAGTCTGCTTTTCCCTAAGGTTTCAAGTGCATATAACAAGTAAATATATGCATTTATGGCATTCCACAAATCCCTCAATACAGCTAGATTATGACTTTATAAATGCTTTATAAATTACTATTGAGACTCATGTCTCCCTCTACAACAACATATTAGTCTGTTATAAAAGTAAAAAATAATGAATCAAACCCTTTTTTCATTAATTTATGACAGAAATGTTTGACTGCTTTGTGCCAAGTGTGGGTCTGCACAATGTTGTGGAGGTTAGCGCCGCTGCTTCGTAGCAAGATGATCCCAGACTCAAATCTCCCAGACTCAAATCGGCCTTTCTATGTGGAGTTTGTGTGTTCTCTGCAATGTCTGTTTTTTGGTTTTCTCCAGATCAGCTTCCTCCCACAGTCTATAAATGTTTATGTTAGGTTGTTTGTGCCGTTGGTCTCTGTGTTGATCTTGTGATGGACCGGTGATCTTCACTTTTCTGCCTCTCAGCTCATGATGGCTCGGGTTGGCTCCGCAACCCCACCCCCACCCCAACCACAACCCCCACCCCCGCAGCCCTGAGCAGTATGAAGCAAGCGCATGGAGAAAATGGATGTTTTCTCAGGGTTGACATTTTGATTTTCACTCTTGACATAATTTCCCTTCTGTTAACAAGCTTTACACTGCACAGTGACATTGGAGCCCTTTTTCTGATTTCGAATAATAATAATAATAAAAAAAATAAAAAAAAATACTGCTGAATTTGCAGAACTGAAATGTGTTCTTGTCCAATATGACCACTTTCCCTGGCGTGATTGGCTGATAGCAGACTCATGCTGTCAGAGTGCTCAGTGTGCTTCAATTTGCACTGATTTGATTGGCAGAATGGAGGCTGAGGAAATGCAAAACCATTCAAATACAGTGCTTAAAGTCTAACTGTATACTGCTAAATGAAAGAAGCCTATTTTATGAGCTATGCTATGTTTAATGGAGTTTCCTCAAAGTTGTCCTTTTTGGAGGTTTTTTTCTTTGATCAATACATAATTGTATCATACTAATAGGCTACTTGATAAAAACAAGGACATAATATATACCATCTCTGCTTGGACACTTGACATCCCTCCTCATCAGCAGTCTACCTTGACTGCTGAATGGTAGACTTCATGCTGAATACCTGTGCTGTGTGAAAACACTTCCAGCTGAGCATAACAATTATTCTCTCTGAAACTGGCCTACTATGATGGCACAACAATTATGAAAAGGCAGGGTCGAGAAGGCGGTTGATTGACAGTGCAACAGATTAAAACAGTTACAATAAACCACAAGAGGTTATGCGGGAACATGTGGAGTGAGGACATTTACTGTGGAACACATAAAAACACAAAGTGATCCAGTATAATCATAACTTCTCAATTATGCTGGAGAATTACTCTGTCATTAAGAGGATTGTTTCTGTCAGAAATATGAGTTTGCCATCTTTGATTCTTGCAAAGCTGACTTAGGAAAACATTCTTGTTTGGGGTGGAAAATGAAATAAAATAGTCATTCTTTGACTTTAATCTTTAAATAGTCTGTATGTCATTAAATGTTTTTGCTTCTGTGCAATGATATTGTTAAAGTAAAAAGTGAAAAGTCCTTGAAAAACACCTCTTGAATCCTTGTTTTTAAATATTTTGTGGCTGGAACATTCACATCATACAAAACCGTATACATGCAATATGTTATTGGAGAAAGGGAAATGTACTAATTTTATCATTTTTGACTGTTTCTTGTTATACTTCCAAATATTAGGATATTTAGATGTTAATTCCTTTCAAATCAAGATTTTGATAAGTGACTGTAATTTTGATTTTTGTCCAATTCTTTTCAACACCAACTTTTATCTATTGTAATGCTTCATTTTGTAATGTAATTACATAATTTAATCATCATTAACTAGCTGCTGACAAGCACTGATGAAACAGTGTCTTAATAAATAAAGTTTAAGTTAGGCTTTTTAATAACAAATTCAGCAATGAAAACACTGACAAGTTAAGAATTTCTGAGTTTAGATCACTTGGATTCTATGAAATTCTGACTTTATAAACTCAGAAATTATGATGTTTTGAACTCAGAACTCAGAATTTATAAAATCAAAAATTCAGATTTGATAAATTCAAAAATTCTTAACTTCTACACTCAGAAATTCTGATTTAACAGACTAGTTAATTTGTGAGAAAATCCTGTCAGATCAGAGGGTATATATTGAAGGTATTTCTTTTCAGTTGGATTTACCAGAAAAATACATTTGATTTTTGGGCCAAAACACAACATCCTAATCAACATCTGGACTTTGGAGAAGCACTGCTGTAAACAATGCAGCCATTTTTCAAATTTTAGTTTTTCATATTTGTGTGAAAATGAAAAACCGGTCATGTGTTAGTAACTGACCACTTTAACTGTCATTACTTTCATCTCCATCTCATACTCCATTTATACAGAATTTTGAACATACAGTTGGAGTAATTTTGTTTTCAGAAATATTCCTATTTTTTTGTAAAATTCCACATTTTGTTCATAATAAAATCTCATTTTCATTTCATGAGAAGATGTAAAAAAAGAAAGTTTTATTCCACCTTTATGGGTAGTGTATTTATGTACTCAGATATTTCATATATGCATATATTGCTCCAAAGGGCTTTGTTGTTGTTATTGTTGTTGTTGTTTTGCTTTGTTTTTTGCACATCTTACTTGTTCCTGTGAGCCTTTATTCTAGAGGTTATTTATTCCTGTAGTCATTGTATTTTTAGCTTAGAAATCCTTACATTTATGCACCAACACAAGGTAAGTCAAAGTCAAGACAAAGTCCTTATATGGTATTGCAAATGACTTTTTACTTGATAATAAAACAGATTCTGATTCTTAAAGTGCTGGGATACAAAATGCATCATTTTTCTGATTTTCCTTTTTGTTTTTCATGACTTTATAAAGTCCAAAACTAGGACTCTTTTTCTTAGAAGTTTACCCAGCCCCTACTGCAGCCCATTTCCCCTTACAAATGTCCCTAATACACCTAATAAATTGTTGTACATTGATAAATTTACTATTAAGAAGCCCAACTTAAACTGTACATACCATGAAAATCACATATCATGTTCTATCTTTACCCTACAGTGTGAAGCGCCTCGAGGCGACTTTTGTTGTGAATTGGCGCTATATAAATAAAATTGAATTGAATTGAATTGAAAAGTTTATGTCAATGTTCACTGAAAAAAAGAGGAAAAAAAATACCCCTACCCAGTACTTTTTTCTGTTTCATTAAGAAGAAACCTTACTTTCTGACATTCTGCAAACAAGTGCCTGTATCACATCTTGTTGTATACCAGACTATATGAGGTATTTCCAAATGTTCTGGCAGCCAGCCTGACAGTACTGTATGTACACTTTCCATGTACTCTGTGTGACTGTCAGTGCGTTTGCCTCCCAGAGACAACCTAGAAACTTCTCTGGATTTAATCAGGTGGCTGGAGACTTGTCCTATGAGACTCCGAATACAGTGGGGGGTTTGACTGACAGGGTGGAATCTTTCTTTTCTTTTTTTACCCTTTACACTTTCTCTCCATTACAGCCATGACCTGGTTAGCTCAGCAGGATGAGATGAACATGCTCAGCAGCATAATGTATGCTTCATTAATGATATGATTAGCGTCTAAGGGACCTTGGTTGCTATGAAAGGGACAAATAAATCCAGCTTAACGTCATTATTATTATTGTTAATATTACATTTTTCCCAGTAGACTCCATTATGGGATTTGTGGATTTGCACATTGATTTTTTTTGTCCTGAAAGATCACCAGGGTTTCCTCTAAGCTTTGTCTCTTTTCACTGGCCGTTTAACAAGCTAAAATGTAGAGGGCAGTTACAACATCAATGAACCATTTAAAGTTTCAGCAGCAGTGAGACTTTTGTGATTGATTATTGGTTGCTTGGTACCCTTGGCTATGGCTCAGGATAGCAAGGCATTAAATATGATTTCCCTCTGAATCAAATGGCATATTTTTGTGTTCTTACAAGCATAGTGTACAAATGATTGCTGTTCCAATTTCAAACAGCCCTTGTACTCTTACCAGAACTGATGGTAACTAACTTTCTTCTCCAGCTCCTTCATCCTGAGTTACTGCCATGTTACCACCAAGATTTAACTTTCTGTCAATCATACCTTCCAAATAAAAATTAATTCAAATTTCCTATCTTTTCAGACTCCTGGTTTTTTTTAAAGGAGTACACACAAGAAAAAAAACTGTTGGTTGTTTTTTTTTTTTTTTAATCTAACAAACAAATCTAGCTGATCTTGCTGCAAATGAGCAGTGTTGAGTCATGTTCAGCAATATTGCTGCATTCGCAGACAACTGGATTTACAACATTAATAATAAAAAAAACTTTTATTATAGCCAAAACATCAACAAAACTCAGGAAAGGGAATCTGTGATCAAAACATTCAAATTTACTACATTAATACATATACTTTCTGCAGCAGCAAAATGTAAATCTAAGATTAAAAATAATTACTGTATTTTAGCAGCTCTACCAGTGGTAAAGCCTTTGGTTGAAATTTAAACAGTGAACATAGAATCATACAATTTTCATGTTATTTTTGTATGTATAAATTTTTAACCACTGGACTACATGTGACCATGCAAGTTCAAAAGACATAAACTTGAACACTCATTATAGCAAGTGTACTATTGGCGAAGTCCAACTGTAAACACATAGATATGCATTCGCTCCTAAACACACTTTTATCCACAAATCCAGATCTGCAGAAACTTAATGAGAGGATGCACCTGATCTCTTTTTCTGGGTTGGGTCTGCAGTCTGCTCTTGCTTCTGGTGCTCTGCAGTGCCAGGCACTGACAGTGCGTGAGCGTGACACCACAGCACCCAAACCCACACACTCTCAGGGCAACTGTCACAGTTCATTCTCGTTAATATTACAAGTCATTTTGTATTCTGCCACAACAGCTTACAGCTAATTATATGTCTCATAAATTATATATATGCTTTTGGCTGAAAGGATACAATTTGCATCCCATTAAATGTTTCACGCTGAAGCTGAGTGAAATCACGCAGTAAAGGTTTATGTATTTACAGTCTGTTTTACTTCATTTGGCATTTGCTTTGTTTTCCATGCTTTTTGTTCACCTCATTGAGCAAGAACTCACGGACATTAGGTGTAATCCCTCTGGGGGTCTGGTGGGGGGAGGGTGGGAGGGTGTTACCTGTGCACAGGAGGAGCGCAGCGAGCCCCACGCACTGGCCCGGCCCCATGTCTCTCTTGTTTAGTCGTGGGTGAAAACCAAGTGGGTAACTCCCTCAGCAGAGAGATCCGCAACTTTGCACACAATTTATCCTCACTGAGCAGATCTCCATTTAAACCCAACGAGGTGTATTCCGTGCGGCGCAACCTGCAACCACAGAGATGAATTGTGCACATCAGTACCATAACAGCTACAATCGATAGATTTTTATTTTATTATTTTTAAAAATCCCAGAGAAGCCAAACAGCGGAAAGTGAAGCGACAATTTACCCTTTTGGCTCCAAAACAGAGCAAATTTCTGAAGCAGTTGTTATGAATGAACTTCTCTTTATCCCAGAGTTGTTGTTTTTTTTTTTTTCTCTGTTGGTTTCGAGTAAAATTGCCGCCTCCGTGCGCTTAAACCAAGGATGTTTAACATTGCATATACAATATTTTTGTGAACCAAGTACTTATCAAGAACATTGAGTCACAGCACAAAAAAAGCAGCACGAGAGAAATAAGAAGTATGAGAAAGTGATGCGGTGTTGGGTTCTTTCTGTGCCTCTTACCATTTCTCTTCTCACACAAGACGATCGAGGTCGTGTTGTCCTGTAGATATGCACGCAGGTTAGTTCAAAATAAATCCGGCTGCAGTCGTTTCATCCACGGAAAAAGGAGCAATCCCAGTCAGTTTACGCGTTTTTCTTTCCAAAGAGTTCGCGAGGCATTCACTCCCCGGTCTTTTACTCCTGTAGCCTTTTCGTAGATTTACAAATTCAGATCAACATTTGGTGAAATATCACTTAAAAATTGCAGCATCTGATACAGAGTCCCGCAACTTTCCAGTCACCAAACACGCGTGGTGCAGATAAGAAGCTGCGGTCTAGTGTCCCCTCCGCTGTTGTCGCTCTGCACCCTGTGGATGAGGATGCTGGTTGAAAGTGTGTGCGCGCGCGCGCTGTGCGTGTGAGTGTAGGGGATGGGGGTAGAGGGTCGTAGGGGCGGGGATGGAGCAAATTATCGGGATTCTGCGGGCGTCACATCAGCAAGTCCACAGCTATCAAAATCCCCAGTTCATATCACACAAGAATTGCGCCTTTTGTCACAAATCCCCGGAAAAAAGAAAGTCCAATTAGAAGAGACTTCCACAGAACACGATGGGATGTGTTTAATTTTTGGTCAAGTGGAGAAAATTAACATATGACCAATGGGACTCTGCACACAGATGATAATCACAGTTTAAACAGGAGACAGTGAACATGAATATTTCCACACTATTATGAATGACGATTTACGCACGTGAAGCTCCCTGTTCTTTCTGCTTAAAGTCTAAGATTTATGACAGCAACCGCTATTTAATTAAATCCAAAGCGAGGTATTTTGACTTGAAGGTTTTCAATAAATGCATATAAGATAAGATAAAAGTGACAAGCGCGTACACGTGATTGTTAATATTATCACTCCTGCATTGTCGGTTGATCTCATGCTCGCGGTCAGTGAAGAAAAGAGAAGAGTGGTGCAACCTGTTGTGCTACGGGTCCTTCATGAGAATCAACAGTGCCCCCTATGGGACACCTTTGACTGAAAGCAGATGTCCTTACTAATGCCAGTCTTGGAGAATGCTGCATAAATGTGGGACCTCCTCAGAGCAGCTGCAGGCTGATCATGAGGACCACATCTGAAGTAGCATCAAGGGAAGCTTTACAGTCTATTGAAATGTACAAAATCTGATTATTAAGGTTAGATTTCTTATACAATCTTGTTTAGAGTTAACTTTTAAACCAGCAGCTATAAAACAACGTATAACATTAGTGGTTTTCTGTCCCCTGCTACCCTGCTGATTGAAAAGCCCACTGGCAAAGCCGCCAGTGTACAAGTTTACCATTCTTTTAAGAGCAAAGTGAACAAGCCATTATGAGACACACAAACCAGCGACATGTTGAAAGGCAGCCAGAGGAGCCACCCCGCAGCTGCAGCCTCGCCACAACAGTGCAGAACAGCGATTACAGGCCATCAGCAGGCACAATGGAGGGACCCTGCAGGCTTAGAGGAGAAATGCTCCCTCTTCCATCCTCTTGCTCCTTCAGCATCATTTCACTAAAGTAAGATATAAAAAGAGAAGCATGTTATTGATGTTCCTCTGTGAAACAGCAGCACTCAATGAAACCTTCAGATGACACGCAGCAGATTCATGTTAGTTGACATGAAAACTGAATGCAAACATTCATCACTGTTGATTCATATATCAACATACAATATGTGGATTCAGATGCATGCTCATGGTTTGTTATGCTTTTGTTCAAGTTGAAAAATAGACAGAATTAGTCCTTTTTTTCAATGTTCTTTGTAAATCAAGTTTTTGACCTTGTTAACATGTCCATAAGATTATTATTTTTATTTTCCCAAATCTGCTAAAAGACATATAATGAGCAAAATCAGTCTTCACTGCTATGGCTATGGCTTACAATCTACTGAGCAACACTTGTGGTACCAGAAAGAACTTTGAGAGAACCAATCCTGACTACCAATATGATGAAATTGGAAGCTTGTGCCAAATTAGCACAAGCCAGGTAAAGAAAACAACCGAAACAAGGATGAGAAGCTGATTTGTATGTTTTGCAAAGAGAACCGACCCGACATGTTCTGTTTATTTCTATGATAACACAAAATCAGATTCTGTACAGCTTCACATCTTACTGAAAGACATAAAACTGCAACAGAAGTGGGTTTTGATTGTTGGAGACATTGCAGTGGTCCATCAAACTACCAGAGAGGACACATATCTGCAGAGTTCGTTTTCTGGGATGTTGTTTTACTGTTCAAGCTGACACCAACAATACCATCATTTACGCTATTAACATGACTCCTAAACCCCATCCTATCCCGACTGTTCGAGGAGATTTTTCCTGTAATTAATATTATCATATTGGATGTAATCAATCCATATTTATTGACAGGTTATGTGACTCAGGCTTTTAATGTTGCTGTAATTAAACCTCTACTTAAAAAACCTGGTCTTGATCCAGGAATGGTGGCTAATTATAGACCTATATCCGATGTCCCTTTTATTTCTAAAGTTCCTGAAAAAACTGTTGCAAAATATTTGAAAGGATTCAAATCAAATCACAGTACAAAAATATCACTTGTGAAACTTATCAACAATCTTGTCTTGGCTTCAAACAGTGGACTTGCCTTTCTACTTGTCCCATTAAATCCAGGTCCTGTATTTACAGCTGATTATAATATTTCACAGGGACTTGAATGTTTTATTGGGATTTTAAAATCACATTAACTTGGTTTAACCCTATATTGCAGGATGTATCATATCTGATACTTGGATTTTTGAGATTTCTCCACCATCTCCATAATCAAAAGAAACAAAATATAAAATATAAAACCAATAAATAAAAAAAGTACATTGAATTATCCATTGCATTTATAATGATACAAAAAATATCATTTAGAAACTGTTATAGTCACAACTGGGAGTATTTTTTATTTTAATATTTAATGGACATTTCAAATAATGAAAATCAGGATTTTCTGCGTATTACTCTATATGTCGGACATTAAAGGGTTAAGTTATATTTTTCTAATAGATTTGTTTTGTTCATGTGAACATGGAATCTTCCTTATACACCAGAGCAGGTGTTGGTGTTCCACAGGGCTTTGCATTTAGTCAGTTATTTTTTACGTTATATATGCCTTAATGAATTCACTGTAATTAGACAGCATGGCTTTATTTTTCATTGTTATGTATATGACATTCAGCTCCACCTATCTGAGAAGTAAGACCAGTAAGTTACCAAGATTAGATTCGAAGAGGTTTATTTGTCATATGCACAGTATTGACAGCACGGTTATCTGAGCAATGAAAAACTTAAAACAAGGCAGGCAACTTTAAAGTATTCACAAGTATTAAGAAAAACAAGATTTAAAAAAAAGTTCTAAATAAATAATCCAAATATTGCACAGTGCAGTGCAATTAAACTACTGGTTTAGTAATCTGACGGCTGTAGGAAAGAAGCTGTTTTTTAGTCTGGTAGTCAGTGTACGGATGCTTTGGTAACACTTACCAGATGGCACCAGAGACAAAATCTGTGGCTGGAGTGAGTAGAGTCTCTGATGATTTTCTGCGCTTTCCTGGGGCAGTGTGTGTTTAAGATGGTTTGCAGGGAGGGGAAATGATAACCAGTGATGTGCTCTGCTGGCTTCACCACTTGTCCAAGAGGCCTGTGGTCCACAGCGGAAAAGCTACTGTAGCAGCTGATGATGGAGCCAATCAGAGCACTCCTGATGATGCTCCTGTAGAAGGTGTAAAGTGCAGAGGTCCTGAGTCCAAATCTCCTCAGTCTCCTCAGGAGATACAGTCTTTTGTGTACTGACTTTATAATCGCAGTGGTCTGAGTGTTCCAGCAAAGGTTCCCACTGATGTGCACACCAAGAAGTTTGAAGGCGACCCTTTCCACTTCTGAACCCCTAAAGAAAATGGGGGTGTGATCTTTTCTCTTACGCTTGCTGACGTTAATGACCATCTCCTTGGTTTTGCAGATGGTGGGAGAGAGGTTATTGTCCTAGCACCATGTTTTCAGGGCACAGACCTCTTCTCTGTTGGAGCCCTTATCATTGTGAGAGATGAGACTGAGGATGGTGGTATCATCTGCAAATTTCAGGATGGCATTGGAACTGTGGGTCATCAAGGTGTAGAGGAGAGGGCTGAGAATACAGTCTTGAGGGACACCTGTGCTCAGCATCAGACTGGAGGAGGAGAAGTGCCCATCTTCATCACTAGGTGTCTGTCAGAAAGCTCAGAATCCAGTTACAAAGAGATGTGTAGAGTTCCAGGATCCTGAGCCTTTGGATGTCCTTTGTTACAAATTTGTCTTAATGACATAAAGAGCTGGATGACTGCTAACTTCCTGTAACACATTCAGATAAAAGTGAGTATTGTTGTCTTTCTGAGTACTTCAGAAACAGGCTGTTTAGTCAGTTAGTTACCCTGGATGGCATTACTTTGGCATCTACTACTAATGCAAGAAATCCCAGAGATTGTCATTCAAGTCAAACATAAAACAAATATTTAGATTTGCCTATTCTCATCTTCCTAATGTTATAAAAATATGAAATCTTAATTAAGAGTGATTAAGAAAACTACCCTATGCTTTTGTTACTTATGGATTGGACTACTACAATTTCTTATTCTTTTGATGTGTTAAAGTTACTTAGAACACTTCCCAACTGATCCAAAATGCTACAGCAGGACTTCTGATGACTGTTAGTGTGAGAGATCTTATTTTCAGTATCTGAGTGTCACTTCTTTGGCTTCCCCAGGATAGAATTTAACATTTTTTTTCTGCCATTTAAAAGCTAATTTTCTCCTTCAGATTTCACAATTCAGTATCACCTCAGCAGAGCACTTCTCTCTCACTTATCAGGGTACTTCCTCTCTTGTGGAACCAGCACCTAGTTTCTGTATGGGCAAGAGACAGCTAGTCTTAACGAGTAGACTTAAATTTGCTTTTTGATAAAGCTTATATTTAGCCAGATGACTTAAAACATTCCCTTTCTTTAGGCCAAGAAGACTCCTGGAGAATATCCGATAATGCACTAGGCTCTTTCCCATATTAGTTCTCTTTGGGTTGTTTGTTTGTTTGTTTTGTTATTGAAATTAGGATTGTTCTCTTTTTTTCACATAGACCTGTCTGGAGTAAACTCTCTGTGTTTGTTGATCTCTCTTTCTTGTCATCTTTGACCCCCCAACAGATGGAAGCAGATGGCCTCCACCTGTTTCTACTGAATCTGTTTCTGATGGAGGTTTCTTCCTGTTAGTCAGGGAGCTTTCTTCTCCACTTTTGTTCCATGCTTGGTCAAGATTAGGGAATACTTCAAAGTGAAGATTCAGTAAAACCATTTGGGTTATCTAGCATTTCTTTTTTCTTTTTTTTCCCTTTGGCATTATGTGGATTTTAAACTTAGTCTGAGGAATGAATGGAATATTATTAATTGGACTGTATTTAACTGGATTGTATCAAACTTTGGTTTTTGCTTTTTTCTGTAAAGTGCCTTGAGATAATGTTTGCTGTGGTGCAATGCAAATAAAATGAACTGAAACTGAATTGAATTCAGACTGAAACCAATAACATCCACTAAACTAATAATAAAATCCAAAGCACTTATCAGGGAGACAGCTTGATAATGCAATGTTGGTCATGTTGGTAAACTCAATAAGCTTGTTTTTCTTAATGTGTTTTCCTTCTGTTCCACTCTTGTTTGCGACTCCTGGCTTCAAGTGGTGACTTCAAGGCCTGTGTGCTGAATGACACAGTTCTGAAGTCAAATTATGCTAAACAAATGCCTCAGAGAGTGACAGAAGGGGTTCAGCAACATCAATTTTAAATTGAAAGCAATCAAAACAGTGACCCCAGCCGAGAAAAACATCTTTACGTTGTTTCTTAAATCAGCCACCCTTTTTTAATTTCTGTTTATGCTCACAAAGCTTGTGCCCCTCTTTATATTTTCGCAGAAATAATATGAAGATACCACCCACTGCTAGTCATGCTGTTGTGTTTCTTTATTCACATTTTCTTTTCAATACAGAATTCAGAAATACTGCCTACATATCCAACATACTTATATATTTTATTTGATCATGAAAGTCATTCTGGATTTGAAAATGTGTCTAACCTACAGCTCAAAAATGAAAATGCAGGGGTTTTTGCAGGACCAAAGTAAAGGTTCAGCTGTTTGCAGTTGGAACTTAAAAATAGACTTAAAACAGATTACTTGATGCTTTTGTTTGAGCTGCGGGAAGACTTTGTGCAGTGCATGATCCTGCAGAGTCACACATCCTGGAGGAAAAAACCTTAACTGATGCTTTTCCCCCAGAGAGAGTCCCATGGGATGTCACGCTGAGTATTCTGAGGATTTTGCATCTTGTTCTCACAGTTGCATTATTTTAAACATCTGCTCAGCTTGCAAAATGGTTAGAGAGGCATTTATGCTTTATTAACATTTCTTCTTTGATTCCCCTAATTTCTTATGGAGCAGACTGCAGCGTTTTGAATTAGAGAAACTCTAATGATGATTCTAGAAGCAAGACATCACAAGTGACTTGACAACAATATGGTCATATGTTGAATATGGATTTAATTCAACTCACCTAACCATCTCGGTTCATGCCATAGGTTTTCTAGAAAAACAGGACTTTCTTCAGTCTCATCTTTGTAAATTCATATATATTGGGACATTGCAGTGATGCAATACATTCCAAAAAGAAAATTAGGATGGTAAAGTTTTAGATAATTTTGTTATTTTATTATTTCTGCTAATAATATATTTAAAATGTTCTGGTCCAGAGGACACAAAGTGAAGAAGGTTTTGAGTCAATCTTTCTGCAAACCTGTCCTATGATTGGTATCAGTACTGTTGAATATTTTTGTTATAAAATTCTCCACACATTCTCCTCTGGGGCAAAGTCAGGACTTTAGGAAGGTCAGTTCTGTACACATACTCTCCTTTTCCTCAGCCATCCTTCTGTAATGTGGAATATCAAATTAATTAATTTGAGAGCCATCTCAAATGACAATAGTGCATGTTTCTACTTTGCAGTGGTCCATCCTAAATGCATTCTAGTCAAGAGGCATACAAAGTTAACATATAGCTCCTTTTATGCACAGATAGTGTTATTCGTGAATTTATGACAGTATTGTAGTGCTGAACAAAGGTTAAAGTAGAAATAATCCCTTGCCCATGTGCTCAGATGCCAATTGAACGATGGTTCTTGATGCAGCACCATCTGAGGGATTAGAGATCACAGGTGAGTAACTGAGGTTCGCATCCTTGCACTTTATGCACTGAAATTCCTTCACATGTATTGCATCATTTAATGGTATTATTCAGTGGAGATGGAGAAATATGCAAAGCCCATTTCAATCTGTCTTTGAAGTAAATTGTTTTTAAACACTTCAGTCATTTTCTCATCCATGTACTGGCAAACTCGAGATCCTCTGCTCATCTGTGCTCCTCAAAGACTCAGCCTTTTGAGGATACTGGTCTTGTACCAAGGCATAATTGTAATCAGCTGCTTGACATGCCTGTCCCTTTTAACCCATTAGTCCTAATCTGCCCCCTCTTAAGGTTTTGAAAAAATGTGTCAGAGTTGACTGTATACATGGTAACAAATGGCACTGAGTGGCATATTCCATACCATCCAAACTTATTTATCATGGGTTGTACAGTGTAACACTTGCTCCCTCATAAACCAGTAGGATATTCAAATAGAATAGTTTATCCTGGTGGTTTTGTTATCAAACCCATGCGTAATCAAGGATGTACATGCAGTGTCTGCCTTAACATGTCTTAGTCTTTGCACAGATTTGTTTAAACACTACTTCCAGCAAAATTACAAAGACATATGATCAATTAGGATTTTTATTAGCGATTTGTGATGCTTGATTCTAATTTACATTAACAAGCTTGTGCATTTGACAAGTCTTCATCTGATTCTGTACACATCGACTCCTTTCAAGCTCCTCCTTCCTATATGGACATCCTCAAACAATATTGGAACACTGTGGCCTTTTCTCTGTGATATTCACTGGGTGAGGCTGTAAGATAAGGCTGCATGGTTGCTTTTGCAGCAGTGGGATGAACTGAAACATCTCCACTACCAGTGACCCACACATCATCAGACAGCAGTATAAGTAAGTGATGTGGAAGGAATTTGAGTCTAGAGGCTGAGCGGAGGATTAATCACATTGCTCTTGCTCTTTAAATGTTAAATTGAGCAGGTTAGTTGGAGGGACAGCTGCATTATTAAAGTTTTACAACAACGCATTTAACTGCTCATGTTTTTATCATAATACACTAAACTATCTAATAGATAGAGAAAAAAGGGAAAAGAGAAGCAGTTAACATATGCATCATCAACAAGGGTTTTTTTAAAAAAAAAAATTAATTTCATTGTCCATGCAAAGTGTCTTCTCATACAAGTATGTTAATTTAGGGTCATTACCACAAGCTGACCTAATTAGGGATTTACAAAGGAAATTGTTTTATGCTTTCCCCAAAGCATAAACAAAACAACAACATCATCATTTGATAATGAATTAGAATCATAAGGCAGTCAGTCGCTCAATGACAGAGACATGATATGAATAAATGATTACATACTGCTGTGGACTGTTTTCCCTCATGGTATTTTGCACCTTTTACACGTTCTTCAATGCAAATAAATGACCAAAGAGCCAAATATTGAGCCATTGCAATTCAGCAAGAAGCAGAAACCTTCTTCATTTCAAACACGTGTGCTGATTTATCTCAGTTTTTTCAGTGCTGGTACAGGGCATGGAATTTATGTTTAAGACAGGCCTAAAGGAGATATACCGTGGCGTGACAAAATAATTAGTTCTGCCTTCGAGCATATATTTGGGTATCTGAGCCAACTACCAAACCAAAAACTAACTCTACACTTTATTTGGGACTAATGAGACCTTATGAGATATACATAATTCATTCAGCAGTTTAGATTTGCAGGTTATTCAGGCATCACAGAGCCAGATCAATATACAATAGAATATTTGATCGATCTTTACTTCCACCAAACATCGCATTATGCTACATTTGTTGTATCTTGGAGTACATGTTTAGCACAAAATTTTTACATTAATTTCAAAAGAGGCACATCTTTGGAATGGAAAATGTTGGGAAACTGACTCTAACCCTTTTAACCAATTGCTGTAGACCAAGATATAAAAATAAACTGTTTGTTTACATGTTGGAAAAGATCACATTATTGCATTAGTGCGACTGAAATAGCAGTTTTAAATTGCACATAAACATCTCAGTCCAATTGAAATGAAACTCAACTGAATTTCTCATTGTCAGATTTAAGTTGAGCCAATTCCTGCATGTAAACATTTAAACAGGACTGAAACTCGCCTACATGCTTTGTTGATGCTCCACAGTTCCTACCCAAGCCTTTGACCCTAAAAGTATAGTAGAAGAAGCTGATATTTAGCACTACAGAAAATAAAATAAAAACTAAAGCATACAGGACATATAAAATCTGCAGTTATAAGTCTGTCCAAGTCACTGTTGCTGACATCAGCTAAACCAAAATTATTTTGGTATGTGACATAATAGGTCAATAACAAAAACTCAAGCTGAAAGTGGGCACTATTGGCACCCGGTGGAGTGTCACCTACTTTGGCCAGTAAATAATTTCCCTTCTCTTCACATCCATGTATATTGGGACTAAGAAAAGAGACCAAATAAATAACCTAGTTGAGCTGTGAATATATATATATA
>JAOWBL010000004.1:10983030-11014816 GCA_028564865.1 Zenarchopterus dispar
CTCTCTCTCTCTTTCTTTCTTTTTTTTATTTTATTTTTTGTTTTTTTTTTTTTGGGGGGGGGGGTAACAAAAAAAAACAAAAAATCAAAAACAAACATAATTTTGTGTTCATGAGGACAAATACCTACTTAACTGACTGGCACCAGAAATGAGTCAAGTAAATGTAAAAATTACAACTAGTAAACATATTCAATGGTGTATGTACTATAATAAACATTCTGTTAATATTTGTTCTCAGAAGTAATTTAAAAAGTAATCAGTTTTCTATAAATGTTAAAATATAGACATTCTGATTTCTCTTTTATTTATGCAACACACTGTATTTTTCAAGGTGTTTTACTTGTTTATGTTGTTCTTGAATGCAAAATTAAACTATAAACTGCTACAGCAGGCTGGCTGTCATCCAAGTAGTCTCTGGGGTGCTTTTGCCATCATCTAAGTCTAAAGGTGTGACTGCTTCTGCTGTTACAAATCTCAAAACCGGTTAGGGGAGAGACTTGCATTGTTAAGTCAATGCTTTGGTTCAATGTGCCTCAAAATGTTTAAAATGTATTTTATTATTTACAAGCTTCTATAATGGAGCATAGTGCATGAAAACATGTAAATAGCTGCATCTCAGAAAATTATGATAAATTCAGATTAGATTTCTCAGCTGATGCTGTCATAAAACCCACAAATGTCATAGATGGTCGATTCTGTCCCCTATCTTCAAATCAGAAGTTTTCCACCAAAACAATGTCCTAAAATGAGTTGAAATTAAAATGTGATGCAATCATATGAAACAATACAAGTTTCCTTTGCTGTGTTTCACAGTCAGGATACTTGTCGTGTTATTCATATTTGATTGATATTGGTGTGTTTCTGTTCTTGTGATGTTTTACAAAAATCAGCCCAACTGTAAAATACCGTAGACTTGAACTTTTCAGCAGGAGTGAATCAACAGTTCACTTTAAAAATCTTGGCTCTGGTAGGTGAGACTTTTTCCATTTTGCATGCCAAGAAGACAGGGCGTATATTGAAACTCGAAAGAAAAAAATGGCGTTGTTTCAGCCACAATGAATGTGTTTTTGTGGTTGTATACATACTGAATTTTTTAAAATAAGATTAAACAAAATCAAATTATTCTGTTAGGATTGTCTCTCTTGAAACAGTCGTGGGAGTTTTTCTTTACAATACCGGAGACTCCGCCCACCCGGCCCGCCCCCGGCAGACGCCGGGTTGGCGAAGCAGCGACCCCGGCTATTGGTTGACGCCGGATTTCTAGACACCCAACAAGCCAGAGATCTCGGCAGCGTATGAAGCTGACTGTTAAGTTCAGGCTCTCTTTGCCACGTAAAGTCAACATACGCTAGGTAACGATGAGTACATCAGAGTCACTGGATCGAATGGAACTATGCGAAAGCCTGTTAACATGGGTAAGTAATATCATGCTAGTGTTTTTCTCCCCCGGTGACTGAGAGCTCTTTGCCGCCGGCGAAGCTAGTTAGCGTGCTAGGCTAACGGCGGGTCGGTGCTAACTGAGGATAGGTTAGCTCGCTGGAGGAAAATGACACGGACTCACTTTGGTTACGTATGCAGGCCAGCTGTTTGCTGTGTTTAGCTACTGATGCACTCGCTGCTAACCACCATCTACCATAGCGGGGTTTCAGCTCAAAGAGGGAAAAAAACCTATTTAACCCAACATTGACTCAATTTTCCGATGCCAAATATCTGCAGTCTGTTGAAACCGTTGAATCCAACCGCTCAGACTTTGGCCGTGTTATGATTTTACGGTTGTTTAAAACGAAGGATTTCTTCCCGAGAATTTGATCTACCGCTTAGCGTCTACTTTTAGGGCTGAATTCCTGTCATTGTTGTCTAGTGTAGCATGATGGTCCTTCCTCATTCCTTCCTCCGGTTCTTCTATGTCACGCCGCATCTTTGTACTCAAAGCCTGACAATAGGAATTTAATCTGTCAAGCAGAAAAGCCGTCAGACTATAGTGTCACGTGCTACAAAGTGCTTCATGTTTACATTTTTTGAATTAAACTTATCAACGTGGCAGCTACTTGCATAATTAAGTCAAAGAGACAGGTTATTTGATTGATGGAATAAAATAAATGGTGGTTTTAAATTGATTGGCTGAGATGTCATCTTGTGGAGAGTCTACATAACATTTCTGGCATAGGTCAGTAGTGTATTATAAGCACATTGCACTGACTGGAAAGCTTCCTACAAGTATGCTGCATTGCATGTGTGTTGTCCTTTGCTTCCATATGTGTC
Source organism: Zenarchopterus dispar (assembly GCA_028564865.1). Classification (NCBI taxonomy): domain Eukaryota; kingdom Metazoa; phylum Chordata; class Actinopteri; order Beloniformes; family Zenarchopteridae; genus Zenarchopterus; species Zenarchopterus dispar. Next base: position 10,985,293 of record JAOWBL010000004.1, read on the forward strand.
AAGTTGGCTGGACACAAGCTGTAGTCTCATCAGTTTTGATGGGATAGTGGGAGGATTATGTATGAAAAGAAAATTTATTGGCACTGTGTCCAGTAGCAGCAGTAGATGTATTCACACTTAGTACCGATTGGTTAAATTTATAAGTGGCCTTATTCACAGTGATAAAGAGTGCAATAAACTTCTCACACATGCCCACAAGAAGTGAAGTCTCATTACTGAGCAAAACTAATTTATTAAAACAGACGAGGCTTTCTGGTTCAGATGATTGCATTAGCATGTCTTGTCAGTTTGACTTTACTATAAAGCTCTCATCTGATGATAAGAAAGTGTACATGCTAGTATCTCATGCCATAGTAATCAAATGGGCAATGTCAGGTTTTACCTTTTTTGGGGGGGTCACCACAATGTGTCATCTTGTTCTGCATATTGATCTGGCAAAGTTTGTCCGTTGGATGCATTTCTTGACGCAATCCTCCTCATTTGACAATTTCTGTATCTTGAAATTAAAGTTTGCAATCATAAAATTTTGCACATTTAACTTTGTGACTTTTTGGTTGTAACTAAGCAGTAAAAATGGATATTAGGTAGTTCTTTTCCCCCCTAATGCAGTGGGAAACAAAGCATTGTTTTGTAGTGTAAGGGAAATGTGGTAATCTTTGAGCATCAAGACTTGATGCCAAAGATCAAGTCTTTGAGCATTGTGTGTGTGCGTGCGTGCGTGCGTGTGTGTGTGTCCACATCCTCATAATTACCTTAGTATTAGTGTCATGTTTATTTAAATCAGGACAAAGGAGTCTTTTACATGTTAAAATATATACTGAGTTCAATTTTATTTGAAGGAATATTTTATTACTTTTATGAAATGTAATCTAGCTCTCACTGTCTAACTACCTCACTGTTGGTAGAAACTACTTGCACTAATCAAATTATACTGCGCCTCGACACAGCACGATTGACCCTTTCTCCAGACTCTCTCTCTGGCCCACATTCACATTACAGCAGTCTTAATCGTGCTTGACCACAATTGCCGCTTGTACAGACATCATCGCATTGTTACATTAAGTACTTGTTTGTTTGTTTTTTCAAAATGTAGCCAGTTTCAAAGAATAATCACAGTAGAGAACAGCACAGGAAATGATATCATTTCTACTAACTGTGGCTTTTTGGGGGGGGGGGTTCCTGGTCCAATACAGCCCTCTCACATCATCAGACTTCAGGGGTCAGCTGTGCTTGGATATGGTATGGATTGCCTAAAGCTAGTGCATCCTCAACATAATTTTGGACTCCCCCTTTTTTTTTTTCTTTTTTTTTTTGATAAATGCATTTGCTTTATAACACTAAGTTACACATCAGAAATATTGATATTTGTGTAAAATTGTTATTACTGTACCATTCTCAGATGTCCCTAGGTTGTGTTTTTCTGTCCCTGTTTGTAAACATAGTCACATACAGGGCAGGGTTTAGGGAAACAATGCTGTAAAAATAAATTTACTTCCTCACCCCAACAAGGATGGAGCTAAAACTTTCAATGATCATCATCATTTAGGTTGGCCCAAAAGCCATTTTGAAGTGAGTATGGTTGATTTGTGTTGGTGTGAAGATGGCAACCAGAGTCTGGTGCCTACTGAAGAGGCCTTGGATGAGGTGGTCTCACTACAGTTGTAAGCAAACTCCGTTGAAGTCAGTTTGTGGTGTGAAAGCTCTTGGACTCTGATTCGGCCCAACTACAAACCGATACGGCATCTTTGAGCTTAAAAGGCCTCCATAGACAGTTGGGTGATGCAGGAGCAAAAAGAAATTAAAATAAATATACTGGATCTAGTTTATTTATGCAGGGAACATATTGTTACTGTAATCGCTTATCTTCCAAGGTGACAACATCTTATTAGCTCAGCAGCAGCATGCCTCAGTCCTCTGACTTGTAATCTATGATCACACGTCACCTAGTTTGATTAAAAATTATTTAAATGATTGTGAGAATAAAAATGTAAGTGTGCAACATATTATAAAAATTGGAAAATCACTGGTAGAGGAAACAATGCCTGTTTTATTGGCAGTGCTTTTTTTCCAGATTCATGACCAATTTATTTATGTGCTTATGGCGTAAAAATATAGTACAATGAAAAGATAACCATATAAGACAGAGAATGTCAATGCCTTTTTTCATTAGAGAAGATATTAAAATGATCTATACAGTAATTATACTTATGCTGGTGGTGATCAGTTATGTTTTTTTCTGTATGGCAGCGATGATGCAATGAAAAATGCAAACCAGACTGCTGCATTGGTCAAAAGTGTCTGAAATTTTAATCAGATGAGAAACTCACTACATAGTTCTCTGCATACAAATTAGTACCCAGTAACAGAGGACCAGATAATGTCTAGGGGGTACTTTGAGACAAACTAGTGGTGAAAGAAAGTAATGCTAAAAGTCAGGGAGAAATGGCCTTCAGCCGCAGTTGAGCTTCATTTACAAACTAGTTGTTATCCGTACAGTTTGTAAATGTTCAGCGTCTGAGTATAGTTAATATAGAGTGGTAAGAACAAACAATAAAGATGTTCAGCTCTAGGTCAAAACACTTGGTTGTCATGTTGTTATGCTTTTTATTGCTTCACTTAATTAATTTCCCTTAGGGGATAAGTAAAGCATTTTTGAATTTCAATTGAATTAAGGCCGGTTGTCATGGAAACATGACATTCTGCCACCACTAATATTGACCAATGAAACCACTGATTATTATGACAGGCTTCTGATGAGGCATTTGGACCAGAGTGAAAACAGTTTGTGAACATCAATCGAACAAAACAGAAAAATGATAAAATATAAACTGGAGTGCACTGAGGCCATTCCATGGTGTGCACCAAGAATGTTTTAGCTCCATCAGCTGTCATGGTGATAGGCACATCAGGCTCACAGAATTTTTTTTTCTTTAAAGATAATGTATCAAAAGGAAATGCATCATGCAAATATGCATAACACCAATAATTTGTGTTAGCATAGCTTGGAATTGAGGGAGTCTGTAATGGGTATAAAGTTGGAGGAAGCTAGTGCAAGAAAAAATGGACTTTATTGGATTGCAAAGTCACAACTAGGCAGTGGGTGGAGGTTGGTAACTTGCTGCTTATTGCTCAGTGATATGAAAGTTATAGTTTTCCATGAGTTAACACTCATGGGAAAACTATAGCTTATATGTCATTAGAAGTGTAGTTAACACCACTCACCTCCGCTTTCAAACAATGTGGGCAGCAAACTTATCCGTTTCAGTCTCATTCACACATCCTGGCTCTGTGGGTGTGTATTTGTATGTGCTTAACTCAGTAATTGTGTGTAGTAAGTAGAGTTGTCTTCAGTCAGGATGCACAGTGGTATAACGTGTCAATAAAGGCCTTAAAATTAGGCACTGAGATCAACCAAAAATTAACATAAGAGGCAGGGGCATTTCTCAAAATGTGCACTGCAACAGCGTAAAGATTCAGGGAGGTAGGAAGGCTAGAGTGGGGTGAAGCCTGCTGCCTTTTGGTGATTTCATTTAACATGCTTGATTTTGTCCTAACAGCAAGATTTTTTTTTTTTTTTAAAGACTGTCCATGATTTGTGCCAACTGTCATTCTGCACTTAAAGACTGAAATCACGGCAGCACGCTACAACTCCAGCAAGAGTCTTTATGATTTTTCTCCCAACTGTGGAATTTTGTCTGGAACCATGAGTTTGCTTGTTCAATTGAAAAGTGTAAGGGTGGTATGATGCATATGTGGGAGTCATTGTCACTTTTTCACTGATTTTTGATAGTGACATAACTAATTTTGACTAGTTTATTTGCCTAATTCTTGGGTTAACTACATGCCTCAAGGAGTGGACTCATGGACGATTACAGTGGTGATATTTAGCATCACACTGCCAAGACTTGCTGCTGACCCAAGGGAATGGATCAGTCGGTGCCAGTAATTCTACAGTCTGTTCCACTTGTTATCATCAGTGAAGGATTCTGTCTCGTCCTCCCTTGATTCAGATGAGGGATTGCAGTGGTTGAGAGAGGTGGACAGGAGCAGCCAGCACAAAGAAGAGCTTAGAGTTTAGCACAAAAGAGTCTCAGTTGTTGACCTAGTTATTTAAATGTTATTTAGTCTTTTTAAATATTAACATTTTTTTCATCACCTACTGTGTTCCAGAATGTTAAATTAAACCCTAAAAACTTGCAATATTTCCTACAGCTTTTTGGTACAGTCAAAGGCAGCACCATTTGGCATTGAATCAGTAGCTTTATTGCTGTCCGGTAAAAGTTTTAATGTTATTAAAACAGTAATAGTTAAGTGTGGCAATTGTTCACCCATTCACACATAGATTCAGCATTATGGCTATTTGGAGAAACTGATTTTAATCTACTGAAGTTAATTATTGTCTATTTTATTATGAGCAAAATTACACATTTTCTGGGCTGCCAGTAATGGTTCTGAACAATAAATCAGAAAATTGGTGAATTTAAAGAAACAAATAACAAAAAAAAAACAATTGAAATTATCATCTTGTCCAATCAGTATACTTCTCTGAACACATGCAAAAACAGTTAATTCTACTTTCATAATTTCATTATCAAGAAAGTTTAGGAATAATGAAATGCAGTTGTTGGCAAATGTCACTGAATGTGATATACAGTGACAAAGTTGATTTGATTTAATCTATCTCTTTTTTATCCCTATACTTTTTAATTTATACTCAGTGTGGCATAAAATACGTTTTGTTTTATTATTGGTCTCACTGGAAATCACACACATTTAAAATATAGTTTATTTTTATATCATACATATGTGAATATTTGGCTATTAGTGATGCTATATCTTCGGAACAACATTTCTGCTGCACATTGAGTGAGTATGCTCACATTGACATTACAAAGCATTAATTATTGTTAGCTTGACTAACTTTCAAAAAGAGCTACATGTAAGTGAGTACATCTCACTGAAATACTACTGTAAAGAATTCAGCACAGAGCTGTAAAGCTGTCCAATTTACCACTTAAATGATACTAATTGCCACCTAAATTGTACATTAGTTGCTCTCGTGTGTAGTGTCATTGATCAACCAGAAAAGCAGAATACTAACAAGGGGAAAATCAGTGATACTTTGATCAATTAGTCAAATCCCTTTTCGCGTTGGTACACTGGGACAAGGACAGTGGTTCATTAAAATGACCTAGTGAAGCTGTAGCTCCATTTAGTTGTGCATTTAAATGTACTTTCAGTCATTAGAGGTTAATGTTTGGGCTTCTGTGGCCAGTTGTAGTTCTAGCTGTGTCGGGCACCTTCTCTCCAGTTTCTTATTTTGCAGCTGTTTCCACAAACTGATAGGTGTGGATTAACTATTTGATCTTAATCCTTTCTTACTGTTTGACTTCTTTGTGTCCTTGTTTTTCTTTTTTTCTTTTTGTGTGTGTGTGTGTTTATTTGTAGTACTTAGGCAAGCTGTAATCATGGGGTGGAGTTGGGTTAAGTATCTCAAAACTCTTTTTAATATCTAGTGTTTCGTTTCTGCTTTGATGCTCTATGTGCTGCTTGTGAAGACTTAACCTTTGGTTGGAGTATTTTTTTGTTGTTTTTGTTCAAGAACCCATTGTGGTTCCACATTTTCAGTTTCCAATGCAAGTATTAAATAAGATGGATCATTTTCATTCCAGCAGACCCCCCGTGACCCAGACATGGATTCAGCGGGCACAGAAATTGGATGGATGGATCATTTTCATTGTCAATAGATGCTTTCAGATTTTTTTTTTTTAAATGGCAAAATGATCAAAGCATACTAGATTTAATCTACTAAAACCATCAAATAAAAGCAACACCAACAAAAGGAATACCTGTTGTAGGTTTTCACTGTAACAAAACACTTAGTATTATTTCACTGTGTACAGAAATTGTTGTTAACCTCTTTTACTCCTCACCAGTCAGTGACTCAAGTTACCATGAGTAGCACAATCATGATAAGCTGATTTAGCTGATCTGAACATGGTTTGGAACAGCATTTTATAAAAAGTATTACTGCAATTAAAATGTGTTAAGTGTAGATGCTCCTTTGAATTCTTTCTTGGCACCAGGTACATTGTATGTCAGGAACCATTTATTCATTTCCTACTTTAAAAATACTTTGACAGCTGTTAACTGTTATACAGTCTGTGTTTGTGATAGACTAGCTCATCCTCTGTTTTCTTTCCTTTGTCATCTATCCTGCAAAAGGAAATGATGCAAAACAAATGTTGTTGTGGTTGGTATCCACCAGTTATATTGAGAACGATATGACTTCATGTAGCCTTTTCTACAAGGGTTCATTTGTTCCGTTCTCTTTTAACTTTTTGCCTCTCTGAACAAAATGGATTTGTCTTGATGTGTTGCTTAGCTTATGTTTCATCTGCTTGACATGACATTTACTAGCTTGGTTTTTGACTCTTACACTGTTGGTGTTTTTTTTTTTTCTTTTTAAATATCTCTATCAGCAGTAGTCATTTATCCCAATAGTACCTAAAAGGGAAAGTTTTCAAGTTACATCCACACTGAACAAGATAATGAAGCGCCCCAGCAGAAGCAATTCTCTAACATTGGCAGAAGTGTTGTACTGAAGTGACAGATTGTTGATCAAAGGTGTTTGTACTTGAAGCAGATAGTGTCTTTTGCTTCTTACTGGCAATGGGTGTTATGTAACTGTTACTGCTTTGATTCTCCTGTGTGCTGGTTTTAGGCAAATAGCTTGATTTAACTACAACCTGCCTTAAGCTGTCTAAACACGGAGAAAAGATATGTTTTAGCTTTTCGAGTAGAAACTTGTTTAAAGTTAAGTAGGTCATTATGCAAATAGTTGATTCTCCACAGTTCAGCATAACAAAGAAATGAGAGAGAACCAAAAAAGTGTGTGTTGAAACTGTAGTAACTCATGTTCAGCTAAAACAAAAACAGTACAAAACCTTATCCAGGAGATGGACTTGATTTTTACCAGCAGTACATGTCATCATCATCAGTGTCTTTTTCGTTGTCACGCCATGTCAAATTTGTCCTCATACTGGTTAGAGTGGAGGCTGTCATCCTGTTTACTCACCTCATTCGTAACCTCCGCATGATGACCTTGTAATAGTTTTCTTTTTCTGTGATGGAAATAATTTTCATATTTCAGACTAATATAACTAGTGCAGAATAATTGTAAAATAATTGTCAGAGAAAATTCACTAAAACCTTGTGTATGCTTGCTCAGAATTGCAATAATGAAAACATAGCTGTTCAGGGAGTTTTTGCCTCATCGCCTATATGATCAATTAGTTGCACTATTGTAGTTAACTGATGTGACAGTTAAAATGGCATATTCATAGTGATGTATTTTTTGCTGATTTTCACTCAAAATTAAGTTTTAATATGATAGGATGATTTCAAAAAGATTTTTGTTTATTTGTTGTTGTTTTTTTTAAAGTGCAATCTGAACATTCTTGAATATGTTTTCCATATCTCACAGGATTCAGCTTAAACTTCATCAGCTGACAGAAGAGCTCTGAAACGGTTTGCACAATCTGTTGAAATTCTTAACTGTTGACTTAGGGTACATTGCAAACTAGTGGATGATGAGTTAGATGGTGTAGTTCAACCAAGAAAAAAAAGAAAAGAAAGGAGCGAGATGGACTAATGTGAACACATTTTTTTCTTTTTTCTTTTTTTTTTTTTGTGCCTTTTGATTTCCAGGATTCCTGCTTTGAGTTTCCTTTGTGGTTTTGGCACATGTTGTGTTGGCATTGTATCTGAAGAATATAATTTCTGTTAATGCAGTGGACTTTCTGTCTAGACCAAATATGTTACAGAAAATGTGAGTATTAGTATCGGAACAAGGCTGTGTGAAGATGGGTGGAATGAAATTTAGAAAAAGGGCTGGCAAATGACTGAAGTGATGCAATAGAAACTGAGCAGTGACAGTAATGTGTCTTTGAAGTGGAAGTAGCCTACCGTATACAGATGCCATTCAAATGTTTTTGTTTTTTTTTTTCTTTTTTGTATTTTACTAAATCATATTTCAACTTTACTTTTTTCTGATTGCTGATATTTTTTCCAACAATTGCATCACCATTGCACTACCAGGAGAATTTGTGTCGATGCCTCTCATGCCAGATGTGAACAGTGAGAAACCAGTTACTCTGTACAACCTTCACCCAGCCCTCAATATGTGTCCTATTTATTTTTTAGATCCAGACATTCGAAGTTGAGGCTCCTTGCAAAAGAGTAGAAGATTTGACTAGTGGTGTCGTCATGGCCCAAGTTCTTCAGAAAATGTGAGTTTTAAGCTTTCTTTTGCCTCATTGTAGTTGGGGTTTTCTCCTCCTTCATATACTGACACTGTTGGATTCAGGAGACACCCTTTGTCCATATTATGTATAGCTTTGTTACCAAAAACTTCAATTTTCTCAACCCAGTTTTTTTTCTTTTTTTTTTTAAATCTCTTTGAATTTTCCAGAGATGTAGTATATTTTAGTGATGCTTGGATTAGCAGAATCAAGCCAGAAGTTGGGGATAACTGGAGGTTAAAGGTAAGAATTGCCTATTTTTGATTTGTAGAAATGTGACATGTTTTTTTTTCTTTTCAAAATATCAGTATTAAGAAGTTACTGTTTTTGATCCATGTAAGTAAACTGTGTGATTTTTTTTGTTTTTTTTTTGTTTGTTTTTTTTTTTTTAATACAGGTCAGCAATCTAAAGAAAATCTTAAAAGGCATTCTAGATTATAACCAGGAGGTAAGAAGATTTTAAAATCGTCTTCATTCATTTTCATTTAAAATATGTTGACCGCCAATGTTCATTATGTAGAAACAATTTTGATGCTGGCTGGTAGAACTTGTAGCAGTCTGCTTCAGTTACTGTAAGATAATGCAAGCATTATCTTACAGCATTGGTACATATAAAACAAATTGAGATTGTTTTTGGTTTAAAATGTATTTTGTCACTTTCAAGATTTTAGGCCAGCACATGAATGACTTCACACTACCCGATGTTAATCTTATTGGAGAACACTCTGATGCAGCAGAACTTGGGAGGATGCTACAACTCATACTGGGCTGTGCTGTCAACTGTGAACAGAAACAAGGTTCTTATAACATACACTTTATGAGCTTTTGTGTCTGTGTGTATGTCCAAAATTAAGGTTTTGTAATATAAAACAATCTTGAATTTTCCTCATATTTCCTGCTTCTCTGTAAAATGTAGAATACATCCAAACCATCATGATGATGGAGGAATCCGTGCAGCATGTTGTCATGACAGCCATCCAGGAGGTAGATGCTCATTCTGTTTAGAAATGGACATTTCTTTTTAACCTTTCATTAGTGCTGTTTTTCTTTTAAATTCTAACCAACCTCTTGTTTTATTTCTGTAGTTGATGAGTAAAGAGACTCCGGTTACAGGAGGAAATGATTCGTATGTGGATCTAGACAGACAGGTAAAGAAAAGGTCATCATTGTATCTTCGAATAGATTTTTTTTGTGTGTGTGTGTTCCTGTTTTACTCTCATCTTAAGCCATGGACCTATAACACAGCTGGAAATGTTTTATCTGTTTTATTTATAATGTGAGTCAAAACAGTTTTGAGAGAGTAGAATATTGCAGCAAAATGGGAATTAATGTTAGCACAGGGGGCTTACAGCAATTTATTTTAACGTGGGTCAAAATAAATAGCTGTTTTAAGTCTGTTAAGATTCAAAAATGTTGTTGTAGTGTGAATTTCATCAAATCTGTAGGGTTTTATTGTATTTTTCCTTCCCTCCATTCTTAGCTGAAGAAGGCCGTTGAGGAGCTGAATGATGCTTTGGCTACCAAGGAAGAAATAGCCCAGAGATGTCGTGAGCTTGACATGCAGGTTAGTTTCATGCAGGAAAGATGTTCAATGATTCAGGTTGCAAACTTTCAAAAGAGTTGGGCCTTGCTTGTTAGTTATTAGTAGTGCATGTTATAAATAGGGGTTTGAGTAATTAAAGTAGGTGACTGTGCTTGTTGGAGGCTGTTACAGTAGATCAGATGGTTCCTTGTCCATTATTTGTACATGTATAGTAAAAAAAATAAAAATGTTAAGAGAATGAGACTGAAGATGCTGACAACAGTTTCTTTTAGATAATCTTTATTAAACTAATGTAAAACATACCAGACAAATTATGTTAATCAATAATCAAATATATAAACCATTACCATATACAACATAGAATTTTTTTATTAATACCTTTTCTGCTGTATTTTGTAACTGCTTTACTTCTCCACTAATAATGTCATACTTAAGAAATAATTTGGTTACACTTAAAATGAAACGGATCAGTTTTTCTGCAAAGTCTTACAATTCTGTGATTGATTTTTGTTGCTACTAGTAATGCCTTTTCAAACTTTTTATTTTAACAGTAAAAGAAACTTAAAAAAAAAAAAGCGGTTTCTTTCTATGTCTATTTTTCCTACAAAAAGTGGGGAACAGTTGTTTTCCTCAAGTGCCAGGGCTGTTGCAGAAAAAATGAGGCTTCACGTTTAAGGTGTTACCTGCTCTTCTGTGTTTCAAATCAGTTTCCTCTTATTTTTTTAATATTTCAATACTGTGCCTTTTCTTAAAGGCCCTCCATGTCCAAGAAGAGCGTGATAGACTGAGGTTAGAGTTTAATGAGCTAGAAGAGAGGGTAAATCCAAACTTTTTCTCTCTTGTCTTCTTCTATCCATGATGTGTGGTGTGTCAAGTAGTCCTGGATTTTTTTCAGTCTGCTTGCACCAGATTCTCCTTTTCCAAACTGTGTTTGCATGTGTGTTTGTGTACACGTTTGTGCACAAAATATTTGTGCACACGTATACACATGGTCCTTTTGGGACACACCAGCCACAACTGCAGTTTTGTCTGGGTGTGTCACATGCCACCTCCTCACTAATAACCCTCAGCGTTTCTTACTCTGGTGTGTCTCATGCTTTCCTACAGCAACAATGTACAGCATATAACCCCGGAAAGAGTCACTTCTTGAAAGAGTTGTTGACATGTGAACAATTTTTAAATTCGTTTTTACAAATTCTATATTCTGATCTGTTACCCAGCTACGTCTCAGCATCTGTAATACCCAAGTCAAAATTTTAGGAAGTCTATTTCTGGTTTCTAATTCACTTTATCCCCACTTTATTCCTGCTTTTTGAGGTTTTCTGCTCACGGTGATGATATGATATTTTTGGCTTATTTTCACAGAAAATTTTCATATTCCTAGTATTCTTCCATATGACTATATTATTTTTATTTACCCATTATGGAATTTTTTTTTGATACAGAAGTGTTAAATAACATTGCACTTTACATATACAATTTACTAAATTGTTTGGAAACAGTACATGTATACAGTTTTTAAAAATAGCTTTCAGTGATATTTACTATAGGTAAAAAAAATGAAAGTAATATATGATTAGCTCTTATTTGCAAGTGCCCTTTCAGAAAGGCTGTTATTTTAAAGGTTTACTAATTCAGAGATCAGAGATGGTTTATCTGAAGGGTAAGTTGACATTTTGATTAGAAACCTTAATTTTAATTTGAAAGCACAATTTACAAGAATATATATTCTTATATATACATTCTTGTAAATTATATAGATAGATAGATAAACATAGATATTTAGCTACAGAGTTGGTTATTAAAGACAGTAACCAGCTGCTGCTTTGCTTTGTGTGAAGTTTGAATCCTTGTCTATCATATGAAGAAGACAACATCAACCCGTGTGCAGTCCCCCGTGCTTTGTTTGATTTGTCTTCTCAACGTGTGTTTGGTGTGTCCTTGCCTCTGTAGAAACCTGATTCTGCAGTGATTGGGAACCCAGTGGATTAAATGTTGTAAAGAAATTCTCACATCCACATTTAAGTATCTTGACAGGCAGATTGACAGTTTTCAGTCTCATTCCATTTTAACTTCCCTTTCTTTTCTGCATCTCTTCTCATTTTTGTTACAATCTTTTCATCTACACTGCCCCATACTTTCTCCATTTTTCTGAATCCTTGTGGTCTTCTTCCTCTAATCCCACATGTCCCATTCTTTACCGCCTTCTTGGACACCTTTCCCTCCTCAGGTGGCAGCTCTGCAAGAGGAGAAGAGCAGTCTGTTGGCAGAAAACCAGGTCCTGATGGAGAGACTCAACCAGTCTGACTCCATAGAGGACATTAACAGCCCTGCTGGACGTCGGCACCTTCAGCTGCAGACACAACTGGAGCAACTACAGGAAGAAACTTTCAGGTGTGAACTTTCAGCACACACAAAACAAGTGCGACTTGAACTGACTGATGGTGATGTAAGAATCTTTAGATGGGATAATCATTATTGGTTTTTAATTCCCTGTAGATTGGAGGCAGCAAAAGACGATTATCGGATTCGTTGTGAAGAACTTGAAAAAGAACTCCTGGATGTTAAGTCCCAAAATGAAGAGCTTACATCTCTGGCCGATGAAGCCCAGTCCCTCAAGGATGAGATGGATGTCCTCAGGTAAGATGGGAAACAAAATTTTGCCTTTCACCAAAGTCAGATGACCTTAATAAACCCAGCAAAACAAAATACAAAGAATTGTGACTTCTAATGGTCTTGGTTTTTATTTCTGATACTAAAATAATACTGTTTCACACTTACTGACATTTTCTTTTAATAATGCAATTATAAAGATATATTTTAATCAGGATTTTACTACCCCATTAGAGTTTTTATGACATGAAATTAATCTGATTTCACATACTAGTGGCAGCTTGCTAAAACATAAACATGGAGCTATAAATGTAGGATTTGAGAAGTAAATTTCAATAAGAGCCTGATGAGTGTGAACACTAGTGTATATAAAAGCTCATTAAATAGAGCTGGTTCTTCTCTTCCCAGGCACTCATCTGACAAGGTGTCAAAACTGGAGGGCACAGTCGAACACTACAAGAAAAAGCTGGAGGACATGGGGCTTCTCAGGAGACAGGTACATACACACAGATGGATGCATTTTAATTGATATTTATTCTACTTAATTGCAATACATGGTGTCTGTGCGTTTGTTATTTGATTACCATCCCCATGTCTGCTTAAAAACAAGTAAATTGAACACTGATTACTACAGGTAACTCAGCACAAACGACACTAAAGTTGCTGTCACTGTGTTCCAGAATAAACTTTTGGAAGAGAAAAACACAGTCTTAATGCAGACCAATGTAAGTTTGGAAGAGGAGCTTCGAAAGGCTAATGCTACCAAGGGCCAGCTGGAAACGTACAAGAGACAGGTACCTGACAACTGCATGAAAAAAATCATTACTCTCAGTTCTCCTAGCTGTGTGATGTAACTCAGCTATCAGCCAAGTGTTGCTACACATTTTGAAGTGTCTTTTTTTCTGTCTGCAAAGGTTGTTGAACTTCAGAACAGACTCTCAGAAGAGTCTAAAAAGGCTGACAAGATGGAGTTTGAGTACAAACGCGTCAAAGAGAAAGTGGACTCGCTACAAAAAGAAAAGGATGTATGTACTTTTCTATTGACTTAAAGGGCAACATGGGTCAGAAGTATTATTTCTACTCTCAAAGTGAAAATATTCAAATTATTAATCACTTCATATGGATGGGATTAGATGTATTAAAACTTACTATATAACAGTACGTACTTTGGGACTGAAAGAAAAGTTAAATAAAATGAATGCATATGTAATGGACAATAACTTAAGAATTCATGATTTCATCCCCTCTTTCAGCGTATGAGGACTGAGAGAGACTCGTTGAAGGAGACCATTGAGGAACTGCATTGTGTCCAGGCTCAAGAGGGACAACTTACATCAAGTAATCACATGTTTTGGCGTTCAGATTAGACAAAGCTTCTTCTTTGCATTTCAGACAAGTACAGTGTACTTTTGTCTACCCCAGTTAGGATTAATATGTATTAATGATTGCCGTATGTATGCTCAGGTCTGTTCCCACTGGTCAGCAATGACGGCTCTGATTCGCTGGCTGCTGAGATCACCACTCCTGAGATCCGGTAAAATAATTAGAAAGCTTACAGATCACAGTTTTGTTTACGAAAGATCAGACACCACAATTTGTGTTTGTGTGTGGGAGGACATTTAGTTGTAGAAATGCCACCTGTTGCCGTGAAAAAGAAGTTTAGAATGCTAGAAACAGGTCTTTTTAAAGTGACTAGTGCTCTGTGGATGTGATTTAGTCTTTCAATCAGTAGAAAACTGGTGCTTAAGATTTTTCTGCTCTCCTTAGGTAGCTGATTTTAGCTTTAAGAGAGTTCTCTGAAGAAACTTAAATTGATCTTTACAAACAGTCTACTGGCTAAATATTATTTCTAGATTTTTCTTTCTTTTTAATTTTTAAAGCATTTGTGTATATATATGCAATGTATCACAATTGTGCAACAACCAGGAAGCGTGTCTTCCATGTAGACCTTTATTTTATTTTTTTATGTGCTTACAAAGAACATAAAGGTGGAAATATGTAAACAGCAAACAAAACATCTGAGAAAACAAACTTAATTCAGAATTTAAGAGCTTCACCCTGCTGAGCTTGTCCAGTCTCATAAAGTTAACCGAGAATAAGGAGCTAGAAATAAAGCCAAGCGGCCTCTCTTATTATTCACTAATAGTTTATGTTAATGCATAAGATTTTTGATAATTCTTACAAAAAACCCCAAAAAAGCCCTGTAACAACAAATCAGACCTTTTAATTAAAATTAGAAATTGGCATTGATCAAGAAAATTCCAATCTGTGACCTTCTAATTATGAACCTAGAATAGATGGGATACCAAACTTTGAAATGCTGATTTTTAGAGAAAAATGCGTGTGTTAACCAAGTCTGGGCAACTCGTTGCATTGTTAGACACGAAAAAAGGTGTCGTGACATTAGATTGTGCAACTTCCTGACAGCTTTTAAAGTTGCTGATGTTTCATCAACTCAGACTGAACTAATGCAAGAATCATACACATTTATGCCCGTTAAATTTTAATCTGTTGTTTTTATAAGGTCTGAGAGTGATTCACTGTCTAATAATCTAAAGTGAAAGAGCAAAAACATTAGCTGGAAATGTAATCATGAGTCTGCTGCAGTGACTCCAAATCATCCTTTTTTTTTCCTCCTACTCTGGCCTAACCTTTGCTAAAAATCTGCAGGTTTGTCTGGAAACAGTCAGCTAGTGCTCATGTTGGAAAAGATTTTTCAACTAACACACACACACACACCCCCGGCTGCCGCCAAAAAAAGCCAACTTATTAGACAAACTAACACATAGGCTGTAATCTGATGTAGAAACATTTGAAACAAAGTTATGCCTTTACATGTGCTCAGTACTTATTTGAACATAAATCCCTCTCATTTCTGTTCAGATGCCTTGCACACAAGTGTCCAAGACATAAATCTCTATTTTGTTCAATTTTTGTAAAATTAGTTAACTTTTGTGAAATATTTGTTTTGCTGTATAAAAATTGAAAGACATAAATGAGTGTCTCACAAGACACTACTCCAAAAACCAAAGTGAACCTCTTCAACCCATTTTAAACTCACTCCTCAGCTTTGCCACTGGACCACTTTTGAATTTATTTTTAGTTGTAGATGGGGTAGTCTCCCTCAGCCTGACACCCAATGCTTGCCGAGTCATATTTCAGGATTTAACAAGTCCCACCCCCCTGGTTATAAGATTGTACCAAGCTTGATTACTGGATTGAGACTGTTGTTGCCCTGGTTTGTATGTATGTTCTCAGTAAATCATATTACACACTTAATAGTTTTCTATCATGAAGTGGACCTTAATCTTGTGGTGGGTCCAGTTGACTGAAGTGAATGAACAACCTGCAACAATTACTTGACCACTTGACTGATATGTTTCTACAGAGAACATTTGATTCGCCTTCAGCATGAGAACAAGATGTTGAAGTTGGCCCAGGAGGGGTCTGACAATGAGAAGATTGCACTGCTGCAGAGTTTACTGGAAGATGCCAACAGAAGAAAAAATGAACTGGAGACAGAGAACAGGTCAAAACAAAGCATGCAAACACTCAGCCTATCAGTTGAAGCTTTCAAGGATTTAAAAAAAAAAAAAAAGCATAGAAAATACTTAAGAGTACCTGGATGCCTTAAATATTTTCAACTGTTCAGATACATTTCAGAGCCACTTCTGTGCAGCGTTGGAATGTAGATCAATCCCACATTTATTTCTGCACAAAGATTCATTTGTCTGCTCAACTGCTCAGTGATCTATTAGCCAAAAGTCTGATTGTACTGTTTGATCTGTCTCTCCGAACTTTCGGTCTACTCACCGCTGTGTTTCAAAGCTATGTTGTCAAACTGGTATTTTGTTCGTTTTTTCTAGGTTAATCAATCAGCGCTTGATGGAGGAACAGAGTCAAGTAGAAGAGCTGCAGAAGACCGTCCAAGAACAGGGTTCAAAAGCAGATGATGTAAGTAAATACTGTATTCCAACAAACACAGGCCTTTTGATGCATCAAAACAAAATCTGTCACAGTGGTCATAAAAGCTAGCTATTCATCCCTGCCGATGTGATCTCCAGCACGTGTGCAAGAGTTTTGTCTTCTGTTTTTCACTTCCAGATATGATCTCAAGTACTAGCAAGCTAGAAATTTGAAAGTTAAAACAATCTCTACTCCTGTTATTAAATGATAAGGAGTATAATCTTTAATTATACTAAAAATAGAAACTAAACTAAAAATAATGTGAATCAAATCCGAATTGAGGCAAAGTAGAATATGCGATTGCAGCAAAAATGCAATTAGTTAGGACTTGGGGCAATCAATCTTCAGCCAGTTTTTTGAAAGCAAACTGTATCTGGTGATTATTTCCAAAACCTCTGGGATTCCACACCTCCTTCTGGTGGATGGGCAGTGCAATTTTCAGACTAAGTCACAGCTGTTTGACCTAGAAATTTAGATGTACTGCTATCTAATTTAAATTTGCTTTGCAGGTATATCTACAATCTGTTAAAGCTTATTAATTATGCTCAAAGGTCAGGGAGAGCCAGTGAAATCATTCCGTCCTTGTAGAGAGTCTGTTTAACACAGTGACGACAGAGCGGTGATGTAATCTGGATGTAAACAGTGTAAATGGCTGCAGCTGAGGATTTGTGGCTGTTTGAATCAGCTTTGTCATCGACAGTTAAAGATTCTGACTTGTTAGAATTGCACTCAGGTTTTCTTTTTTCTTTTTAGTGGTAAAGGTTGAAAAACACAATGACTTCTACTGTACCTTTACACCTGTATTTTGCTGTAAAATGTGATTTTCTTTTCCTTTTTTCCCCTCAGTCTTCTAATCTGAAGAAGAAATATGATGAGCACATGTAAGTGATCTGCAGCATGTTCTTTCACTTATGCAGGATTATGTACAATTGCTCTTGAAATGAATTCCAAGTGTTCTTATCATTTAATTTCAGGTTGCTTCACATAAAGTAGTAGTGAAAAAAATTAACAATTTTTTTTTGTTTGTTTTAGGGAAAAACTACGAGAACTGAACAATGAGTTACTGAAGAAAAACGCCTTTATTGACGAAATGGAGCCGAAATTCAGCGCTAGCTGTAAGTTAAGTCATAGATTATTGAAGTATGTGGAAAGTTGGAATATTGTCAAAGAAAGAAAACATTTTACTGCAGATTGGGATCATTTCAATTACAGCACTCATATTAGGGCTGTAATGAATCACCTACCTCAAAGTCTGAATCATATCACGGTTTATGAGCCAAGAATCAAATAATTTTTCATGCTGGTAAAGTTGAAAGAAGAACATGGGAGGCAAACATATTCCTTTCCATTTATATGTAAAAACTTGGAGCAGAATGAAACAGGTCAAATGTTTGGGTTTGTTTAAAGATTATTCATTCTACTTCCTAAAAGTGCAAAAGACGTGTCAATGATGTCATCTGCATCAGCTCTGATTTATATATAGGGTCTGGTGATGTCATGTCGTCAAGATGGTACCTCATTACACTAAGATGCAACAATTTTTTAATCACTGTAGAGGGATGTTAGAGCTAACTAAACTTTGTGTTGTTCCCCTCTAAGCCCAACGGGTGGAGGAGCTGGAAGAGGCCTTGAAAAAGAAGGATGAAGAGATGAAACAGATGGAAGAGAGATATAAGAAATACCTTGAAAAAGCCAAGAGTGTGAGTTCATTTTTAGTATTAAAAGATCTTTTCCTGGACGCTTTGTTATCGATGCCTCTTACTGGAAAAACATCAATAAATAAACAACCGTGGTGTAAATCTGTTTTTTGCAGGTAATACGGACACTGGACCCCAAGCAGAACCAGGGCTCAGGGCCAGAGGTCCAGGCCCTGAAAAACCAGCTGCAGGAGAAGGAGAAGATGTTGCATTCACTGGAGGTAAAAGGTCTTAGAATTAAGAGTTAGACAGATCTGTAATTATATAAATTAGCGCCCTGTGCAACGATAGTGGCACCAAATTTGTTGTGTGAATTAGAACATCTTTGCATTTCTTAACTTTTAAAATCTGTTGTACTCAAAACAGAAAGAAATGGACAAAACGAAGAGCCAGAGAGATCACGAGGAGAAGCTGATTGTTTCAGCCTGGTACAATATGGTAAGAAAGACCTTCACAGCCTGAAATTAACACTAATGTCACCTACTTCTAGTTTTTTTTTTTTTCCTTTTTTCTAAATGTATTATGGATAATAATAGAATTTAAAATGCATAACATGAAATAAAATACATCTGGGATTTTAGACCAAATACAACTGTAACAGTCAAGTCATAATAAACTCAATTCAGTAAACTAATTCATAAATGACTCAGTTTCCAAAGGATACCTAAATATTTTATCTTTTTAATAGGGTTCTTTTTATTTTTGTGGTGGAGTATGTATTTCTGTACATTCCGTTTCTATAATTTTGTTAAGATTAAATAAATTTGCCCTTTTTTTTAAAAAAATCCTCCTTGGACAGAACATAGTTAACTAGCAACCAACCACTGTAACCACTAGAGGGCGACATAGACTTTTATAACCATAACAGATCCTGTCTATAACCATAATAGGCATATATAGTGCTAACAAGTTAAAAGGAAATCCAAAACAGGATCCTATGATCTGCGGTGCACTTTGGTGGTGTGGGTGTGCCCTTGGGAGGAAGTGCCACTAAATATCTTGCTAAATATTAAATTTGTCATGACCATAAACTGTGATCAAATTGAACTTTTATGAAGGATTTTGACCAGCTTGTTATACAAAGCCCACCACCAAAATACTTGCTTGTCTCTGGTCAATTTTGTTCCATTCTTCTTGACGATGTGAAATTGACACTAAAGTTTGGTGTGAGCCACTGCTTTGTTTTGTTTATTTTATCATGATTGTTAAAACACTTTGCTCTTCTATATAAGCACCAACTCTACATCAAATAAAGATTATTCCTCTTTGTCTTCTCCTAGGGCATGACCATGCAGAAAAAGGCGGCAGAGGACCGACTAGCCAACACCGGCTCTGGTCAGTCGTTCCTGGCCCGGCAGAGACAAGCCACCAGCACACGCCGCTCCTATCCAGGCCATGTCCAGCCAGCTACCGCAAGGTAGACGGACGTAGGGCACAAAAATACTGCAACAAAATACCTTTCAAATCCACTGAACTTGCATTCAGTAGGTGTGTCTGTTTTGAGGCACACAGTTTCCATTCACTTCTAATGGAAATTCTTGCTTTCCTGCATTCTGCCTATTGATCTTCTGTTTTCTTTTCAATCAGATCCATGAGGTAGAGATACTGGGCAAGGCTGCCCAAATCTTTCACCACTCTTTTTCCTGACTATGTTTATTTTTACTTTGACTCCATGATGCAAGACTTTTACCTTTTTCAAACTCCAGCATTTTTGATAGAGTTGAATCATTCAAAACATCCTCCCTACCTCTCCCCTATCCTCTGCTGTGTGGAAACCTTTTACCACTCAGATCATTTGGACACCAAGGCTCAGAAGATCACATCTTCTTGACACGTTACTTAAAAGTTACTCTACTGATAAGAGGAATTACCTCTTGCGGGTTCATGCAGTATTTATGCACATCTCTACATGTGATGGGATTTGATGTTCATGTTTGCTTTTTATTGGAGACAGATTGTCCTTCCTGTGTAATGTTTGAACTTGTATAATGTAGCTTTAAGAACATAATGGCAATTTTCTGTTACATTTGTTTAAATTTCAATTCATTTGATTCAAAATCAGTCTTAAATGTATATGACAAGGCATGGGGTAGTATGCTATCACATGTAAATGTTTGATTTGCTTCTTTAAAGGTCTGAATTATCTAAATTAATGTCTTGTAGTCAGACTACATGATCAACAGCTAACTTTGGACTGGTAACGGTGCCACAATATTTTTGAGTATTACAGCAATGGGAAGAGTAACTTCAGCAGAATTTGAAGTTGTTTCAGAAGGTGCAATTGACAGCGTTGTATATTTTTTAGATGCAGCTGTTCATAATGGTTTCTTTTTTTCTCTAACAATAACAAAGAGCCACCATCGAGCAAAACCTATTGACTTTTCGCATTAGTATAGAAGTTATTTTAGGCAACGTCACATTGTATCCTAGTGTTTAAGTGTTTCTTTATCTTACTAATCCTTCAATATTACTTCTGACATATTGGAGGCTTTCCTTCTAAGACAACATAATAAGAAAACTGAGCCATAAGATGGTTTGGGAATCTGGGAATCCAAACAGGGACTTGGCGAGACTCCATTTTGCACATTAACATCGACTTAATTCTTCATAGAAAACTAGAATCAATTGATTGATATCATAATTTTTTTCAGTGTTATATTCCAATATTTGCTACACAGGATTAGCTGTCTCACTTAAATGAGGATTTTGAATTGGTATACTTATTGCAGTTCTTGTCATGCTTTCTTTGAGCCATTCTTGTTCTATCTTGTCACCTTTACAGCACATCATGAATGATCCTTTTTAACTTTGAATTTAATTTGATTTCTATCTGCATAGATCATGGGCACGTTATTGATTTTATGCTTCCCAGCCCTTCCATCTGACCATTACTTCTCTCTCTCCTCCCTCAACAGCAATGTCTCTGCATGACTGACACACCAGTGACCTGCCCAAGCCTTGTGTGGCCTGGCCTAGCCTCTCTGTGGCCTACACTGTCCCCTGGCTGGGCTTGGCTGAGCCGTGCAATGCATGATCTACCTGCCTGCATACTGTTTGCATGACCCTTGCACTGACTCGAGCCTGCAAGTAACCAGCCCACTATCGGCAGCAACAGCAGCAGCATGAGCACTAACAACCCATCTGCAATGTCGTGCATTTTAACCTCTAGACAAGCCTGAGGAGGGATGGGTCAAATAAGAAAACCCTCCTCCCTATAATTAATTTCTTTCACACCATTTGGGATACTCTCCTCTCATTCTGATGTTACTTTCTCCAGCCCTCTCCTCCCTTCTTCTACCTCCTCCCTCTCACGCTACCTGGACTTCCCTGCTTGTGCTTCCACACAGCACCAAGTCTGTTACAATTCAGAGTATGTTACAAACACCCTTAAAGGGGATGGAATACAGCAGTGTTATGTACTGATTGATCAACCGGTTTATTTAAGCCTTTTCTTCAGTATCTGTGTGGATCTTGACTTTGCCCACCCATCTAGGATACCTCTTTGACATATATCCACATATCTGTTTCGTTTTACATGATTGGAGGAGTCAGTTACTGTAAAATTTAAGAGGCGTAGCCTGCAGAAAGAGAGAGTTCATCATCCCTTTAAACCACCACATTAAATGTGTATGTCCAACCTCCTCTTAACTTGCTACAGGGTTGCTTTTCTCTTAACCTCAAGTATTAGTCACAGCAAATTTTGGACTAAAATAGAGCTTGTGGGATTTTACTGCATTGTCCTGTGAGTTTTTGAGATTGCAGAAGGAGCATAAGTTAGCAAAGTGAGTGTTTTTATGTGGGATTAAAGCCCCTATTAAGCCTACTTGCTGTTACTTTCAGCATAAGTTGACATTCTTTCTGGTTTAGGCTGTGTTGCAGTTGATGTCTGTTATTTTTCTTTAAAGACAAGTGAGATGTTTTATGAGTAGGCCAAATAATACAAAGATCTTCTTGAGTATAACTTGTGCTTTAATGACCTTTTATTTATGAGTTGATAGAGTTCAAAACAAAAAAATTAGATATGAAAATGTGCAATAGGCTGTACAGGCTATTTCATGGGCCATTTAGTGAAAAGGGAACCAAATAATTGTCTTTCTTTGTTACATTTTAAAAGCTTTAGTTACATTATTAATTTTCAAGACCTCCCACAGTGTGTCAGCGTGGGTTAACAGGGTCTGAAATATGTTGGCATTAATAAATTACAGAATAAGGTGACATCTTAAACACAGTGTTATAAAGAACACAAATGATAGTGCCAGTAAGTGGGAAACGTCCATGTTCTTGTAAGTCATTGTACGCTTTGTGTAGCTTTGTTTTTAAATAAATATTTAAATTTTATTTCCCTGAGCTTTTTACATTTCTGAGTCTGAAAGTACACCAGGAACTGAGGATATTTTTTAAAAGTATTACTACACAAGTATTTAAATGAGAGATGATTGAATCCTCCAAAATAGTGCCTTTGTTTATAATATAATTAAAACATTCTGGTTTTTAGATTTAAAGGCAATGACACCTTTTGCCTCATGAGCAGATTTATTGTGTAATTAGAGGGGGAAAAGATATGCCTTGGTTTGAGTTGGCTTAATATAAAGAATAAATTAACCTTTTTGTGGGCTTAATGAGGGCTTTTCTTCTCCATTTTAACCTATTTTACTCATATTTGTTCTGTTGTGTAACCTTAGTTTTTTTTTCATGCCATACATTTTATCTCAATGGCTTATTTATTCTTTGCAGCTTGTACAGCCGTGTAAACATTTTTTTTATATATACATATCAATAGTAGTATCACTTATACTGTTACAGTTGGTGTGGTGGAGATCAAAATAGTGGTAACTAACTTATGCAACAAAAGGAGGAGAAGGTTTGCAATAGTGAAGTGTTTGTCTTCATTGAACAAAAGTCTAAACTAGAGACGTACAGGGTTGCAGGATGTGTGGCTTTTACAGCAAGATGTTTGTCTTTAAATCACTGTGCTAAAGAATCGTATTGGAAAAAGGGTTGTTCAGCACATTTAAATTCACAGAATTGTGAATTTGCAGTAACCATTATAAATGATCATATTTTTCTTACATTTAGAGACAGCAACAAAGACCAGGATTGTAAGCTCATAAGCTGTTGGGGATGCATGTGTTTTTGCTTTGGTATGACCTTTAGCAGGACAAGGTTTTCAACAAATGAGTGGTGAAATAACATAACATAAGTCCAGCAAGTAGTTTGTATCTGTCACCAAGGTCTTTGATTTTTCTCCGAGTGAATCGGCTCTGAAAACCACCAGCCATTAAATTTTTACCACTTGAACTGCAAGTTATCTTACTCAGAACGTCTTTAACCGTCCATCCTCAGAAGTTGGCTTGGTAAGAAATCCCTATCAGGATATTCACATTGTGGTTAACCTGATGAAATTGTTATCAGGGAAGTTTTATTAATTTTTTTAAATGTCTCCCTAAAGAGAAAACAGAGCTTCTCAAATCAGCCTATATAATCTGTTGCTTGTCTGTGTATATCTTTAATTTTACATAATTTCACCATATACTGTTTAAATTATAACTCAACATGTCCAGTATTTTATTTGAGAACAAATTTCATTAAGACTTGCAGTTACAAAACAGTTTTTTTTTTTTTTTAATTATTTTAACAAGGCTAAGATCAAATGAATACTCAGTATTCACTTGTATGTTGGCTGCTGACGGCACTGTGGCCAAGTCAGATGTATTCGAGAACATCTTCAACATGAGGCTGTTCACAGGTCAGAATAATAACTTTTTTTCTGCCTTTGCTGAATTTCTTTCTTTCTTTTTTATTTTTTAAAAAAATTCATTGGAAAATGTTCTTGACATACTGAAGTAGCAAATAACCTTCCATTTGCCAAGTTTTCTATTGCTTGTATACAAACTCTCTTTGTACATACAGTGTGTGACGGTGGTATAGGAAGTGTCAGAATGAGAAAATGTAAAGTCTTGTCTAGTTTGATGGATTTCATTTTGCATCTATTAAATGAGGACCTATCGATTGACGTGCTTCCTATGCCACAGAACCTTGAAACAACATTGTAAATAAAGCTTGTACAAAGACTTTTTTTTTTTTTTTGCTTTTTACTTTGCCATCAGTCACCACACCATCACAAACCTCAAATTTGACTCCCTTAATTGGGTTAATTGTTTATTTGCTCTTGAAAACTAATATATTTTATTGAAGGTGCTAAAATGCAACATCCATCTGTTGGTTGGCATAATTATAACAAGTACGAAGACAAGGAGAGTTACGATTCACCAACATTAATGTAATTATAACGGCTCATCACAAAAAAAGTGACAGAATTTAATCTTGAGGCAAGTTCAACTTTTGTAATTCATGAAATGAATTCACCAGTCCATTACCTATACCTGATGATCTGGATTCAGGTCAGGGGACCAGGAGCCTACACTGAGAGGTCCAGACCTCCCTCCCCTCATCCTCCAGCTCCAACAATTCCAGACACAGATGTTCAAGAAAAAGCAAGCAGTTGCATTTATCTTGGACAGATTCAGAAAGCCGTGGCCCCGTCCTCCAGCCAGGCCTGGATCAGCTTGAGCAAGCAACCTGGGTTTTGCCCTCTTGTGAGCTCAAAACTTGCTGGCGGGATCGCATGGACCAGGTGTGATGTATTATGGGCAGCAGCTGAAGGCGTGATCCTTCACTTGTTGACCCTCAGCTTCAAATATGTCAAATACGACTTCTGTAGTAAGCTTCTTTATTTAATCTCGGTCACTTTGCTATTATTTATTTATGTATTTATTTTGCATTGACACTTTGACATGTAAAAGTGGGGACGTTAGAAACTGAATTGACTCTTCAAAGCATCGACAACTGCTTCAATTCTTGAGCTACAGTTGCTTCAGCTTTCATTGTATCTCACAAAGGAAACAATTGTCAAATCAAAGAAGAGAAGTTGATGAGAAAAGTAATTTAGATTTTTCAGACTTCAGCCTCTCATCCTCATCTGTTTCCCCACTCCAGTTCATGTTTTCCCCAACAACAGAACTTGCCTCACCAGCATCCCATTCCTGACTTTATGCTACCACAGTTGGTGTCATACTACTTTGTCAGAATTAGAAATGGAAAAATGGCAAGTTTCAGCCCAAATTCAACCCATGCTTGGAAAAAAAATCCCAGATGCTCCTCAAGGCTGTACACTCCGGGAATTCCCTCTGTCAGTGTCTTCATTCTTCATTCTGAGAGCTCCTTTTTCTCCAACCTCAGCCTCTAGGTGTTTCTTCACACAAGTCACAGCAGAGGTCCAGATTTGATATAAACACACTTAAATCCTTACATGCTCAGTTCTGTCACTTAAAGTCTGAATGAAATAATGGGAAAAAGGTAATATTCCTTATCTGGATGGATTATAGTGTTCTGTCATGATAATATCATGAAAAAATAATTGTATTTCTACAATTTTGCTCTTTCCATTAAAGTTGTAGCAGTGCTGGAGGACACTGGTAAACCATGCCATTGTGGGATTTGATCAGCTATCAAATGAACTGTTATGACTTATCTTGTGACAAGAGAAGGACCACCCAGAATGCCCTGATGAATTGCCCATCTGATTAAATGTTCTGTATAAACAGTTAAAGATTAGTTTTGCAGCAAGGACTTTCTTTGATGTTCAATCATGATATTAATGATCCTGTAACTGATTTATTTTTGGCAAATAAAGCAGCTTAAATTCAAATTTTTTCTGGATTGGATCACAGAGAAGGATGTGTAAAAACATTGCTCAGCAGCTAACTAGGTCTACTCCTATCTTAGCTCAGCTGGTCAGCTATTTGGTTCAGTATTTGAATGAAAAATGAACCTTTTGACAAGTGCCTTTTGACAAGCTCAAGTGTAGTCTCTTGAACTGTTTAACTTATTTTTTCTAAAATGCTTTATCTAAATAAGACAAATGGATAACAAAAAAGGCTTCATATTATAGCTGCAAAAATCCTCTATTACAATGAGACAAACTTGTCATTATCTTTGTTCAAGTCGTGATAAATTTGATTTGAAACTGGCAACCATCCTTCACATTCTAGCTGTGACTTTTACAAATTGATCAATGTTGAAATTTATCCACTAAATATCAGAAGAGCACAAATGAACTTGGGAAAATTCAGTGATAATAAGTCATGAACATTGTGAATAGAATGAGCAACTAACAGCTGGTGCATTTCCACCTGTTTGGAGCAGAGAAAAAAATCCATGATTATTTTACTGTTGTTTTAAACATGCCCACATGCAGTTCGGATCAGAAAAATGTATCATAACCAGACTACATTCTCTCAAATATAACAAAGAGGGTTGGATTAATCCGAAAATGTGAAGCAGACCTTCAAATCCACTGTAAAAGTTCAAAGATCCCACAGATTCACAGTTTTGAACAATTTCTCTTTGCATTTTTTTGAATGTTTGAATCCCTTTTCTAAATTGCAACAGACTGCACTTTGTAACTACAATATCCAAAGAAAATATTGTCATTGATATATTTTATTTCATATTTCCTTTTCCCCAATACTGAAGTAATTAAGGAAATATTCCACCAGAAGAAAAACCAGAGCAAATAAGAGTTGTCATTTTGCTAATGAAAGTTCCTGTTCAATTTGTTCATGTCTTAGCATTTGGCTGACAACATGAGCCTTATGAGCCTCACCATTTCACTAATAGAGGTGGTGCCGCGGCTGATACCACAAGGCTGTCATTGATTCACATACTCCAATGCTCAGACACAAGAGACTCACACACATGAGCTGGCGTTTCAGCACTTTTGGACCGAGGCCTGCCGGATACCTGACCTTAGATTTTGACACGCTCATGCACACACCCACACACAAAAAAGAACATGGGTACACACCCTCTGACACACACACTGCACTTTCACCATCAGCCAGAAAAACAGGCAACCCCTACAATTATACATGATCATTTCTGGCATGACTTCAGTGGAAAGCAGGTGAGAAGTGCACCGGGGAAACTGAAACCTCATGTTCAGCCTGTTGAAACAGTCCGAGAGTAAAAGCAGAGCGGAGAGGCTCTTCGGATTGCACTGAACCCTGCCTGCAGGGATAGTGTGCAGAGTTGGAGGGGAGCAGTTTGACAGACAGCTGCTGTATACATGAGGCCATACATGGTTTATGAAAGCCTAATAAGAAAGCTGAGTAGAGTTTTCTTTTCTTTTCTGAAGCACAAAGCCAGCATTTACAATGAAGATATTTTTAGCCTCCCCACAGGCTTGTTATGCTTCTTGTTTCAGATTTTCTGGGGAAACACACTATATGAAACCCCACATATAACCTTCATATATTTAGTTCCTTTTTGTCTGGTGGGCCAACTGTGAGTTTTTTATGTCTTAATTATAAACCACTGCATTGGACAAGAGCCACACATTGTTTTTAGTTGAAAATAAACTTTAGGTCAAGCTGAAACCAAACAGATAATTGAATCATGTGGTGGAGATAGCAGAAATCTAACTCATCACCCTGCCGAGAGAGTCATTTGTATTCCAACTGTCTTTTCTTGTTTGGGCTTACATAGTTTGGATTTTGAAGGCAGCAGAACTATGGAAGATCAAGATAAAGAGGCAGCAAGCTACATAAGCTGCACTTACCATACCAGTACTTTCATAATTAACACAAGAAAAAAAATACTAACCGACAGGTCTAAAAGCAACAAGAAATTTAAAAAGCATACAAAATGTAGATTTTAAAGTCTTTGGTTAAAGTGCTAAATCTTTCTGGGTAAACAAGAAAAAATAAGGTTAGTGATGCTCACAGGCTAGCACTAGCTCTCTTTCCTTATAGGCTAATGTCAATGTTTCTGTAATGGATTTAACTATTCATTGATTCTGTTTATGTATTGGAATTAATTTGAGCATAAACTACATATAACTGCATTTTAAGTATGTGTCTTTTCACCATTTTGGTGTATAACATTTGAGCATTCTGAGCACTTGGGTTTTCTTACTGACTAGCCGCTAACACCAGGAACCCCAAACTCCACCAGTGTCGTACACAAGTGAGACATTTGTTGCTTAAGCAAACAATGTTATACAAATACCAATAAGCAGTGCCCAGTATTACTCTACACAGATCTTTGGGTTAATATGTCTGTGAGAAAATAAATAAATGTGAGAATTTTCACCATTTTTTAAAACATTCCTCACTAAACAATGGGAACAGATATGAATAAAATTTGTTGGTACTCATCCATTAAAAAAAACTAAAAAAAAAACCCACTATAGTTACTGAAATAACTCCAAACTGACAAAAGTAATAAAAAATAGTAATTTATTAAATATTGCCCTTGAACTGTGAAGTCAAAAGATTAATTTAAAGATTCAAGACACCCTGTATCAGATGTACCAAAAAAAGCTCTAGAACATAACTGAACCTTCTCCATGTTACACATGAGGAAATCTTATTCTTTTCTTTGAATGCTTCCTTTTTGCATCTGATGTAAGTTTTCAAAAAATCTCCAGTTTTGCTTCTTCCGTTCAAAGACATTCTTCAACCTTTGTGGCTTGTCAATATGCAAATTCCAGTCTTGCTTTTTTAAAATTTGCTTTCAGTCCAGTGCTTTTGTGTTGCACATTGGTGGTTTAGTGTGAGATTAGACTGTCAAGGAGGACTGGTGAAGGACACACACCCCACATAAAAAAAAAAAATTGCTTTCAACAATAAAGTCCTCGCCAGTTGACCACTTTGACTCAAAGACTCAAGGATGGTGAGATCTGATGTAAATTGATTTTGGAGTCCACCTTGAACGTCTTTGGAGGTTGTTCTGGACTCTTTGACTTCTTTATAATTTGCCACCAATTTTCCTCTTTGAGCCACATGCAGGCAGGTTGATGACAGTCCTGCTGAACTTAACTTCTGAAACGAATTCACAACTTTAGGTGTAGTAACAGCCGGCTGCTTGAAGATGGTCTTCTAGGCTTTACATTCAACATGCTTGTCTGGGATGTTCTTTCTGATCTCCTCAGACAACCCTCTCCTTTCGCTGGTACATGTTTAACATGTTACTATGATCAAATTATTTTCAGTCGTTTCCAGGGGTACCAATTTGTTTGTCCAGGCCAGTTGCATTAGTTTATTTCTTCAGATAATTCTGCTGAGCCACAATTCAAAAGTAACATCTGATTTTCTTTAGTCGATTTTTGGTAAATTATTATTTATTGTTACTTTCATCATTTTAGGTTATTTCAGTGACTACTGGGTTTTTCTGTCTTTAATGAATGGGAACCAACAAATATGTTGATACGAGTACCCTGCCTTTTGATGTTTCGCTTGAATATGCCATGTGGATTTTTAACTGGCATTACTGCCATGGAAATACTCATGTATATATATATATTTTTTTTCAGTTGTTTATATATATATATATATATATAT